>MCJB01050968.1:74242-94958 GCA_002018475.1 Nicotiana obtusifolia
ATAAAATTTTCAAAAGTACAATAAATTTAATATTTAACATTATGAAGATTGAACCCCTCAAATATAAATCTGTGGTCCAAAGAACTTATTATTCTTAGACTAATTTGGTTATTTCAGGATAAAATGAATTTCTATAAGGTTTAGCTTTTGAAAATTCAAATGGTATATCAATAATTTAATGTATTTGTTATTTATATTTATAATTTGTAGTATAAATGAACTTTATGTAAATTGTTCTAGGGTATGATGAACGAGGGAGCTCGAACGATCGTCGTCGTCGGAGTTCCGCCATTCGGGTGCTTGCCGGTGGTCATCACGATAGATTCCGCCGCTGCACTTCAATCCCGCCGCCGCCAATGTGTTGAGTCGTACTCTGCTGTTGCAAGAGAGTACAATTCGCTTCTTCAACATTTACTAAAGACTATGCAAATTCATAACACAAAATTATTCTACCTCGATATCTACAATCCTTTAAACGACATGATACGAAATCCAGCTAAATATGGTGAGCGCCCAAAATTTTAATTTAATCGGCCGTAGCAAGTTGTCTGCCCTGAATTACTAATCTCACTTATTATACGCAGAATCGCATAAGAAACCGACAGATGTAGTGTGTAATTACTGAGTTCCTCCGAATTCATTATACATTACGTAGCTTTTGCTCGAACCTATATACATATTAAGTTTTTTATTAAATAATATAAATAGTCGGTTTCGAACCTAATAAATCAAATAATTTTTGGTAGAATTTCGAACTCGAACCCATAAAGGTCAAATTCTAAATCTCGTTAGTTTGATCTGATAGCGTAAATTTTTTATATACTGTCAATGTATATAAGCTAGACACATCCTAATTAAGACCAATACCTATAATTTTTGCAGGTCTTACTGAAGTGACCAAGGGCTGTTGTGGAAGTGGACTTGTTGAACTTTCAATTCTCTGCAATCCGAAGTCAATTGTTTGCAATGATCCTTCACAATATATGTTTTGGGATTCAGTCCACCCAAGTCAAGTTACTTATTATAGTTTGTTCCAAGCCTTGCGTCCTACAATTGATTTTGTAATCAAGCAATAAATAATATCTTTGTGAAGAATTAGAAAAAAAGAAAAACAAGTGGTTGAAATTGTTTTCAAACATGTATTTCCAAGTTTGGATTATTATTGTGAACATACTAATTTTTGATTCTTTAATTTTTTTTTCCACCTTTGTAATTTATGGAATATATTGCAAACAGTGAAATCCTGAAGTAGATAAGTAATAAATACTTGCTCCGCAACTTTAAAGTTTTTGATCTCCTCATTGAAGTTAGGTCCCATATAAGATAGCAAAAATTGGATAACATATTATAATATAAATTGACGGATAATATTATTTTGTCTTGTACCATTATTATTTTTATATATATTTATATTTATACTATATTAAAAATACGAACGCTTTTAGCAAAATATCGTTCGTCTTTTTACCCCTTAAAATTAAATTTATATTGGACAAAGTTGTAATTTAATTATTTTTCTAATAATTTAGGCCTTTAAAATCAACTAAAATTTTAATTATTAAATCATTCCTTATTGAACTACGTAAAAAATACTAATATATAGGAAGCGATTAAAATATTACTTTACATAAATCAAACAATTAGCTTTTGGAAGCGTACCTACAATTTGCTTCAAGAACTTCTTAAAATACCCTATAATACTGGAACTAATGGACCATATGTTTGCTGGAAGGTAGAAACTCATCATATGTATTTCTCTTGAAATTGATATGCTTTCAAGGTGTTTTATTTATATACTATTACTTTCTTAGAATAATATTATTTGTTCTTTCTATTTGATGCAATTATTTCTTCTCTTGCTTGGTTTATGTCAAAGTTATAAATTTTATAATAATTAATCAGAGACTTTTGGCAAACTCTGATAAGGTCTTGATTTCCAATCATATATAAATTTCTAAAATTTATATGGGTTTGTGACTTGAGATAGGTGGGTAGTCTATTATTATTATTATTATTATTATTATTATTATTATTATTATTATTATTATTATTATTATTATTATTGTTATTATTGTTGTTGTTGTTGTTGTTGTTGTTATTATTATTATTGTACTCATTTATTCTCAAGAAAGTTTTGGAAGATTTGTTGGATACTTGGAATTCTTTGTCCCGTTCTAAACTCATAGAGATTTGATATTATTAGCAATACATATTAAACTCTAAAAAAGGACACAAACATATCTAAATTTGATAAAGCAATTCAAAGTTCCATTCAATATTCACTTTCTCTCTAAAGGAACTATACATCAATTTATATATTATTTCCTTTGAAAAATATACTCATGTCACTAAAATGTGGTCCATATTTTGGCTACCTATAATTTTTAACCCATTTTGACCATCTAACAATTATGAATATTATGAAAATTTTAAAGGCTAATATTTGTAAGTTATTAACTCAACATTAGTCATTTTTAGAGTTTATATTGTTAATCATTAATTTACTTTTTTAGGAGTTATAGGCCAACCTCTTCATTCTTATATCTTTAAAAGACTAAAAGATTTTAAATTTCTAATTTATTTTTTTAAAGAGTACCGTGATAAAAGTATTTTTTATTTCTCTTCGGTATTAGAGTACAAAAATAGCAATTATTTTAACAAGATATCCCTATAAAACTTTGAGAATTTCCATATGGTAGGATTTATCCTTCATTGAGCTAGCTAAACAGAATCTATAAATATATTTTCACAAAGTTACACTTTTTTATGGTTCAAATACATCATTTAATACCATTTATGTAAATTTTTATAAATTATTTATTCATTAACATAGAAAACACGCCTAAAACGCATATGCAAAAACTAGTATAATATAATACAACAAAAATTTGATATTATATTTTTTCAACTTATATTATATCGTATTGTATTATATTATATTATATTACATTACGTCGTATTGTTCCCTTAGTGACTCTAGTCTATCAAAAGAGTATGCATTTTGAGACAATTTAAATTCTTATTACTCTTAACTATTTCTTGCTACGGTGCAGATTGATCTCTCTCCTAGCTAGTTGAGGCAGCGTTCATTATTTCCCATCTAGTTTGACATGTAGAGATATCTTATAGTTGCCCATAGTCACCTAGTAGCACTTAGGGTGTTCAAAGTCGAATCGAAAAATTACACTACACCGAAAATCAAATCAAGTCGATTAAAAAAATTTGGGTTTGAATTGGGTTGGTTTGATTTGGTATTGAGTAAAATAATTCGAACCAAACCGATATACAAATATATAATTTTATATATACTTTTATAACTTTATAGAGAATTTTCTTCAAAAAATATCTAGAAATATTTGTGATCATTTCATGGGATGTAATATTTATTAGATCTATAAAGTACATTCATTTGATTCACCTTAATTAACGACTGATTCACACTTCTATCACACTTTCTTATCAAGTGTTATTGAAATGTATCAATCTCTTTGTTCTTCCATATTCATATGTCACGATCTATTAAATTCTTATATCTTTTTCGATATGTCAAGATCTATTAAACTCTTATGTCTTTTTCGAATTTAAAATGGTATTTTATGAGTAAACTTTAAATAAAATAGAACATATTATTATTCAGGTTTCATATAGATTTTTGTATAAAAATTTGATTAAGCTTGAAAGCATACATCAATGAAAAATTATTGTTCGACTAAGAAAATAACTGTCATGTGTTACTAAAAAAATTCTCCATAAGAATATTTTATGATCATATGCTTGTCAATTTTTTTTAAAATGTATATTCACTTATCAAGACTTTACTTATAACTCTAACAAAGTAAGTTTAAAACAATATTCATGTAACAAAAAGAACCCGACAAACCCAAAAATACGGACAAAATCGAATCAATCCAAACCGATATAGCTGATTGGTTTAGTTTTGATAAAAATCGAACCACCGCGACTTATGTACACTGCTAACAGCAACTTATCTCGTCCAGGATTGAGTCTCGACGCAAATAACAACTTTGTCTTTTGAAAGGTTGAAGAACATACACCAATCAATGAATCAAACATCTCTCATATGGTTGTAAAATGGGTGGGTTGAGTTTATTTTGGACGGTCAAAATGGGTTAGCGTTGAGATCAGATGGACTAAGTTAAGATTTTTTTTTTATATATATAATGTAGGGTTTTACATGGACCCCTACCATGTATATTAAAAAATTCATGAATAACAAAGGGAGGGGACGTAAGCCAAAACCTCAGGAAACATAAATAAATATCATACAAACTTTAAACCACTTTGTAGACAATAAATTTGCGTCGAAAAAATAAAATCAAGACCGAAAAATATTGCAAGAATCGTAGTATTTTATTTCAAATATTTGAGTGTTACAATCTCTATGGTTCCTCTGATTCTACTTTTTCAATATAAGTTCAAGGGTCTTTGAGCTTGATTTTGAACCTATATTTGTTGTCAAGAACGATGACCTTGAATTCAACTAGCACGAACTTTCGTTTGAACTCATACTCCTTAAATCTTGATGTATTCTTCGTTCTTGAGCTTGAACTTGATTTCTTGAACTTGAACTCGATTACTTGAAGCTTGAAATCTGTGTAGGAATTCCCAGTGTTTGACTCACGAGCTCTTTCTTGCTTTTTGTTATAACTTCTGGTGTCTTTTCTGAGTTATGAAGACCCCTATGTGGGAGGGAAGAATTATGATAAGAACAAACTCTTTCCGACCAATCAGATTGAAGAGTGACGATGCCACATTTGATTGGTCAGAACATGTCATTTGCACATGTGGCGCAGTTTCATTGGCCTTTTAATTTGACTTGGCATGCCTTGTCATTTTGACACGTGGCATGATCCCATTGGCTCTTCTGTTTGACTTAGCGTGCCACGTCATTTGATACGTGGCACCTAATTAGTCCTCTAGGAAGACGGCATCTTGGGCTTAATGAAGCGAGCTCATCACTTTTAGTCCAATTAAATGGGCTAGCCCAATGGATTAGGATTTATTTATTTAATCCATACATATTAGACTTATATAACTAATCCAATTATATTAGCCCAATAAATTTATTTGAACTAATATCTTGAAGTTAAAATATAGTCCAAATTATATTGAATCTAAATACAATAAATTTTGCGTGCCCACACACTTTACCTGGTTCATAAAGAGATCTAAAGGTAATGCTAGATCTGCAACTTGTACCTAGCAGGAATAAACTAGATAAGCTAAAATTTGGGTCATAGTCTAACCCGTCCAACTCTGATCAAGTTTTAATTAATGTGTGTTATTTCTTATCAATTGTATAATTATCAAATAAGATTTTTTTTTTCTTTTGTTATGATCATATATAACAGATCAAATAAAAAAGAATTATGTAAAGATATTTTAGCAAAATTACTCATGAATCAATTTGGGCTAAAAATCAGCCAAGCTTTAGATGGACTGAGATAGGCTGGATCAAGATGAGCTGAGTTCAACAAATGGGCGGGTTAATAACCGGTCCAACCTTGACCTGGTTAGGCGTATTAAATGGCTTTTGGCTCAAATTGCCACTCTAATCCCTCGCGCGTGCGTGTATGCACACACACACACACTTAAAGCAAATAAATGCACGATATATACCTTGCGTATAAAATTTTACCGTTAACTACTCCAGTGGAGTACTCAAAACAAGAGTCCAAAACCTAATTGTGGGTTTTCTGGACTCAAGCGACCATAATAGGTAAAACAAAGAATGTGCACTATTTTATATATAGCGCGGTTATTCACCGCGCTATATATAAAAGTTGAGCCCACCAATAATTCATTTAACCGCGCTATATATAAAATTTGGGCCCACCAATAATTCATCTGCTCAAAACTGACATACCAATAATTCATAGGGGTATAGCGCGCATACTTAAGGTGCTATACATCAAATAATTGTACCCCCGGAATGATTTTTTCCTTATTTAAAGAGTTTCTGGATTTAAAAAAACCATTCGGGATCCTTCAAGTCTTCCAAAATATTTATTCGTTAAGTTATTTTGCATTTTATGATAATGTCTGAAGAGCGAAAAATTAGGGTTTCATTATATTTGGGGGGAGGGGGGGGGTTGAGGTTGTGGTGGAGAATAACTCAGTACGTTATAGTTGTTCTCCACAGTGTTATGGTAAGTTACCACTTACAATAGAGTACGATAGATTGGTATCGTTGTTATGTAAAAAAATGAGTGTGATCAAACGTTCGGTGAATATTAAAGTAACCGGAAGATATTCGTATTCTGTTACTCCGCAAGGGGTTGCTTGTTATGCTGAGTTTAACATCGAAGACGATGAAACTCTGAAAGATTTTTTGAGGACTACGGATGAACACCGGGAACTTCTTGTGATAAAAATGTTGGAAATGTACGTCAAGGCTGAAGACGTTCGCAATAATGAGATTCCGCAAAGTAGGGATATCCCTCAATAATCGGGTGGTTATTTTGGAGCAGTTTTAGCCGAAGAGGTTCTGGGTGAAAGAGTTTGTCCTGATCTAAACTTATCTCCACGGGCGAATGAGGAGCGAGGAAATAATTTCTCCCCTAGTTTACATAATTCACAAGCCGAGTGGTAAACTTCAACTGTCCTTTGTGTTTCGATGTTTATTTTTATGTATTGAATTTGTATTAACACTCATATATTTCACAGGGGTACCGTCCATATATGAATTTTACAAGTTATGAACCAACGGCCAGTTGGAATATGCCTAGTTTTGGTGTGTTGGATCATGATGATCCATCCGAGAGTCATCATCAACAGGATAATGTGCATCATGGGATATCAACACATTATGATTTGTAAGTGAAGTAATAAAGTTTGTATGTAAAGTTTGGATGAATTTGAGAAACTCATTATTTTATTGGTTGTGCAGTGAAAACGAGCAACTTGACGGTCATGTCCTTACTCAATTGCCCGAAGACGACATATTTAATCGGGATCTGGCAGATGCGCAGAGTCAGGAAGAGAATAGTAATTATGACAACAATGCTGATGAGTCTGGAGATGACACACCCTTCCCTGATGAGGGTGATGATGATGAGGACGAGAATGTTAAACCTGATTTGACGCGGAGCATGCTCCACCTCTCATTAGACCAAGAGTGTACGAGTCCCATATGCCATTTCATTCAAGGGATATTCCCTTCCTTGATCATTTGCCAAGTATGCTGGATGTGGATGCCCTCACAAGGGATCTTGACGAAATTCGGACAGCAATATGGGATGAATCTAGAGCGACGGTGCTATCAAAGGGCATGCTTTTTGTTGATAAGGCGCGCCTAAGCAGGGCGGTGCGAATGTACAGCATAAAAGAGTGTCGTGAGATAGTGGTTCATGAGTCATATCCGGAAGTATACAAGGTTATTTTTCATAGATGGTTTCAAGGTAATAATTGGATGCTGCATGCGAGGAAGCTGAAAACAAATATGTGGATTATGGGTAAATACATTGGCACCCACAACTGTGAAATGGACACATTCAGTGGAAATCATTTTAACTTGAATGTTGACTTGATTTCTCTTGTCTTGATTCCACACATTGAAGCGTCCATAAGGTAAAAGATCGAAGAGTGTATAACATCTGTCCACCAAGTATATGGATGTACCAGTACCAAAAGAAACGCATTTCTCGGGCGCAAACGTGCGTTTGAAATTGTTTATGGTAACAGGGATAAGTCTTTTGCCTCTCTACCCAAGTACATGGCTGCATTGCAACATTTTAACCCTGGGACTGTTTTTGAATGGAAGATTGAGCGGAGTCCGGGAATACCAGAACACAGATATGTGTTGTAGGCATTTAAACCAGCTATTGATGGTTTTGTGCATTGTTGGCCGGTAATATCCATAGACGGCACTCATGTCTATGGAAAGTATGATATTAAGTTGTTGATCGCCGTTGCAATAGATGCTAATGGAAGTATATTTCCCCTAGCATTTGCTAGTTGTGCCAATGAAAGCCAAGAGACGTGGACATTATTTTTGAACCACTTGAAGGAGCGCGTTATCAGACAGCGTTCAAGTATTTATCCTATATCTGATCGGCATGGCGGTATTTTACGTTCTGTACAGAATTTGTGTGCATGGCAGGAACCATATGCCTACCATCGTTACTGTGTGAGGCACCTGAAGGCCAACTTCCAGAGGGCTTATCAGAACAAGGACTTGCATGATTTAATGTGGATGGCTGTAACAGATCACCAAGAGTGTAAATTTAGGAGGCGAATGGAATTGATCAGGCAGGAAGACCAAGGAGCCTATAGTTGGTTGATGCGACATGAGCTTGACAAGTGGACTTTTCATGAGAATGGTGGCAGAAGATGGGGAATTCTCGCTATAAATATGCCAGAGTCTTTCAACGGGTTATTGAAGTCTGCACGTGGATTGCCTGTCACTTCCATAGTGCGGATGTCATTCAAGCAGATGGCGGAGAGGTTTGTTGAAAGACCTAGAGGTGCATCTTCTTTGATGGAAAGGGGTGTTGAATTATGCAAAGACCATTGAAAAGATTTGAGATATATAGGAAGCGAGCACAGTGGCATTCATTTTTGCAGTATTACAACGAGCAAAATATTTCTGGAATTCGCACAGCTATTCATCACAACCGGGGGAATAATACACACACCGTCAATAAAGCTAGAAGGTTATGCTCCTGTGGGAAATGGTTCGTCTATCACATGTCGTGCTCAGATGCCATGAAGTGCTTTCAACATACAGGTTTCGCGGCGACAAGGTACGTTGATAAAAAATATAGTGTTGCTGCATACTTAAACACCTATAGTGGACAGTTGCATCCAGTGGGTGCTGAGCATTATTGGCCGCCGGAACCATTTAAAATGGTGTGTAACAGGGATTATGTGCGTCAACAATAAGTGCAAAAAAGAACGCGTATACGGAAACAAATGGATATTGGTGATACCGTTTATGCGCGTAAATATGGCATATGTTCCCAAATAGGACACGACCGTCGTAAATGTCCTTCAGCTAGTTTGGGTAGCGGCGGTAATTCGTCTTCCGGTGGAAGTTCATCTAATGTGCTCAATTATCAAGGATACACGTAGTGTTTTGTTGCAGTAATTTGTGGCACTATATCATCATCATTCGCCATTATCATCGTTGTCTGGTACTATTTCATTGTCTTTGTCATCATCTTCTTCATCAACATCATGTACACACCCTTCGGGACCGAGGGCATCGTAATCTATGCCCCAGTTGACACACATTTCTCGTATTTCATCGCTATCATTAACAAGACCACTTGCTTGATTTCTACAACAATATGGGACTCCTACGTCCAACGTCTGTGGTCGAAACTTAGGTGGTTCCTCCCACTCAACAACTGTTGGGAAAACAGAATAATCACTGTCTCTATGCAATTTTTCATTTTCTAATAAATCCCAATATTGATCCTTCATTCCTCCCAGGTAGTTAAGATCATCCATTGCATGATACTAGTGCCTTTTCCATCTCTAGAATCTCCTTCATCAAATGTCGAATCACTTCTGGTCATCTTTGTGTGTGTTTGTTTGGAAGGTTGAAAACAGTGCTTGTGGCACAACAAGTCCATGCCAGTGTCATAGTACTTCATAATCACATTGTTTTGAGTAAACTGAAACTCATTGTAGTTTTTCGTCCCAGATTCGCAGTTCAGGCTTTGTAGAATATGCTTCGCCCTCAATAATGTGCATTGCAACTTTGAGATCAGTGTGTATATTGAGAGGCTTATTTTCTAAGGGACGTAGAACAACATACCACTTGTCATCAACCAAATCAGTATAGCAATCTAGCATATTTTTTTCAAGGTAGGGATCGATAGTGTTAAGACGTGTTCCATGGGGATCTGTTGAACCTTCACCATTTTGTCTCTTCTTGAACCACTTATTAAATGTTAGTATCATTATTGTAATGGATGTTGTAATGTTTCGTCAAATGGTCTTTGAATACAGATCTCTTGGTTCAGTTTAAGAAATTGTCTTATACCCTAAAGAATCATTATCACGCGCAACATAGCCGGCCACTAATATGCGTCATGTGTATTGTCTTGTCGACCTGAAAAAGCTGTCGTTCTGGAAAAGCTATCTTGTACCCTAAAGAATCATTATCACGTGAAACATAGCGCACCACCAATATGCGGTATGTGCATTGTCTTGTCGACCTGAAAAAGCTGCTGTTTTGGAAAAGCTGTCTTGTATCCTAAAGAATCATTATCACGCGAAACATAGTGCGCCACCAATATGCGTTATGTGTATTGTCTTGTCGACCTAAAAAAGCTGCCGTCTGGAAAAGCTGTCTTGTACCCTAAAGAATCATTATCACGCGAAACATAATGCGCCACCAATATGCATTATGTGTATTGTCTTGTCGACCTAAAAAGCTGCCGTTTTGGAAAAGCTGTCTTATACCCTAAAGAATCATTATCACGCGAAACGTAGAGCGCCACCAATATGCGTTATGTGTATTAGCTGCCTATAAAAGCATAGCGCATTTTAGTTATTATTTGCCCTTAACAAAACAAATAGGAAAACTTTCCATTAATTTTTCATTGTTCATGCATTACAAAATGTCTGGACGCAACAACGTACCAAGGTGTTATTGTGGCAAACATGCAATTTTGAAGCCCCATGTTGGCCAAATTGCAATCTGGGGCGCAGACACTGATCTGTCAACAACTTGTAAGTGATTATTTTGGAAAAAATGATTGTTAATATTTTTTTTTTTGTAACTTGTTAATTAATAGTGTTGTGTTATAATTCCCAATAATAGGACGAAAATCAATGTAGATTTCAAGAATGGTAATGATGAACCCATTAACCAGGGATACTACAAATCATGTTTGCATTATGTTTGGAATATGACCGGTGAATACGAACTCCAGATCTTTAAACTATAACAACAACTTGCTGCAACGAAGGAGAAACTAAAAGAGGCAGAAGATGAAAAAACAAGTTGGAAGAGAAATTTAAGTGGTTGAAGCACAGAATAATAAGCGATAGTGACTAAACAAACACATGGATGCATTGAGTGTAGTATGTTATCTTTATGTTTTACGTGTCAAGTATTATCATTAATTGTACCGAATTTAAATTATGTTAAGTTGTCATTTTTTTTTTGTGTTGTAGAATTGTAGTATTAAACTAATAAATAACCCGAGAGATAAAAGCACATGCGCAGATTATGTAAAACATAAATAATGTTTCTATTATATATTTAATGTCATATATACAGATAATAATAAATGTCAATGTGTCCCATAACCTGTATGCTTTAAAGCATTGGCTGGCCTGAGGAGCATCCCATCCGGCCCGGCTACGCTATCAGAATCATCCTCATCATGTCGCCTCTTTATCGGAGGATGCGCTGCAGCATGATCATCGGTAAGGCTGGCAGATCCGGTAGAAGTAGCCGTCGGTCCAGCAGTAACCTATAGTATAATAAGATATTTTATTATATGAAATATAAATTACAAACTTACGTGTTAGCTAAAAAAAATTTAATGGTCATACCTGAGTAGCGACACACTGCTCTGTCAGAACACTGGGTGCAATGGAGTAGACGAAGTATGTGAAACATCCTCAGCAACCCTCGATGATGAGCCATAACTCAGTCGTCGCCCACTATGCACCTCTCGTATCGGAAGATCCTCAACAACCGTCGATGGCCCTGGTCGATCAGGAAAATATTGATCCCACTCCTATTGCGTAATGGCCGTGCCCGCGATCAACAGTGGAGCTGATGGGGTCAACTGCGAAGTCCCTAGCGACAACTGCAGGCTAAATGACGACATATCATGAGGAGCATCGTGTGGCTCCGGGTGGTTACCTGACTGGTCATCTCTAATATCCTCCACGGGCGCCTCAACGCCCCCTTGCGGGGGACCCTATCCTCGCCGACCACCACGACCTCGTAGGACACCCCTTCCTCTCTGGCCACGCCTGCAACGTCTACCACGTTCAGACTCCACTGGTGGCCCGCGATGGTAGTCCTATGGCGGCACATAAGCAACCTCGTATCCTAGTCGCTCATCATCTAGGGCACCCCTCAATGTACGGGTAGCCAGATCTGTAACCTGACAGCCATACTCGTGCAAAGTTGTCGCTCCCTCGCCGGTATGCTGCAACATCTGCAATCCTAGCTGGTAAAACTGATGTAATCCAATAGCCTGCATAACATGTCAACTATTAATTACGAAATGATAATTTAATGTTATAAGTAAGTATAACAAATAACATACCAGTGCCTCATGCCTGCGAGCGTATGGAATGTACCGACCACCCACGCATTGAACGGGATTCCCGACATGAAGTCGGGTAACACTGTGATACCAGCCTATATACTCATGCTCGCCATCCGTACGCTCAGGTGCAGGGGGTGGAGGAATCAGGTCATACCTCTAGTCCCAAACCTCAATCTGGGCCTCTATCCAGTCCAAGTATGTCTGATCAACCCTGGAATGATCATCCCGCTGGTAATGTGTCCTAAGCCAAACGAGCGGAACAGGTACAGGCTGCGGTTGACCTAACTGGCGAAGGACTCGCTCGGTGGCATGATGCTCGACATTATCAAGGCATATTAGTGGGACAGAAGAGCTCCACATAGCTCGGCCACGGGAGCAATAATCGGGAAAACCAGCTATGAGCGCGTCGCTGTATGGCCTCCATAAAAACTATTAGTCAAACACAGGAATTGTGAGTAAACACAACACATATAAAGCCAGGCCAAGTAAACTTAAAAAATACATGTACCGCGCCTTCAAGCAAATTCAACTAATACTTGTAATAGGGGAGATGATGTCGAGCCTCGACCTCGCGTCATTATCCTCGCCTATCAACCCACCTCCAAGCTAAAGGGAGAAACGGTGGAGGTGGTGAATCCAGAGCGATGGGTGGTATAGGTGACTGGAACTGCAGGAATCGCTCCCAGGCCCAAACCTCATATAGATTATGGACGTAAAATTTAAGGTATTTTCACCCTATGTATGTTATAATCATGAAAAGAATTGACTATGTTTTCATCTGCAACAGCGGTAAAAATCCGGCAACGTCTCTTTGGGTGCCCATGGACACCCGGCACATCTGCCTATACAGGTAACCTAGAACAGCTGCACCCTAGCTGTAACTAAGTAAATCATCTGGCCACTCAAGATGATGTAGAAATCTCAAGCTAACTAGGTTTCCCGAAGAGTTCGAAAATAGTACACCACCAAACATCACTAGCAGCACCAATCTCGTGTGCCGATCGATAACCTCAGGCGGTGAATCATCCGTAATCTCCGTATCTATCGCATCCAGATGTTGTCGAACGAGCGTTAGCTGCAAATGAGTGGTTCCACTCAATGCCATCTCCTCTGCTGGCTGGAATCCGGTGAGCCGTTGCAACATATGCAGGTAATGCAATCCCCTATAGTCTCTGAGAGCATGCGAGTAAGCTACAGGCAACCTATCAACTGGCAGCCCGAAGCGTGATGGTCGCCTCGTCGATGGGTAGATGAAACGTGTGTGTCTCCAGTCACCACCGCTATATCAAAACTGTGATAAACGCCCAGTCGAACTGCAACCTGCCGATCTCTATGATCTTGTAAAAACCTGTATCCAGAAGGCGTCTTACTATACGGGGATGGAGTGGGTGGGCCCTAATGAACTCTCACATATCGTCTATACGTCTAGCGCGAAATGTCTGGGAAAAACACTGCCCATCCCATATGTATGAAGACCTATGGTCAGCCTGTAGCAACAATAGCTCTAGCGATGCAGGTCCGGGATGCACAGGCGGAACCTCCATGACGATGACTGTTAATTGGAATTCGATAGTTTCGTTTAAGATTAAATTGGGGAATGATTCATGTTTTTAGTATTATTTGATCTGATTCGAGGAATCTACTAAATTTTTATGATGTCTTAGGACCTGTTGGTATATTTGGTTGAGGTCCCGAGGGTCTCGAGTGGATTTCGGATGGTCAACGAAATTTAATTTGGATATTCTACAATGATTCGACGGCGTTTCTTCAAGAATAAGTGGTATCATATTAATAAAATGATCTCCAAATGCAGTTTTTATTGAAACATTAGATCCATATTGAAATTTCAAAGTCATAGCAAAAAGAATCGTCGAATTAGGACATCGTATGAGAGAGTTAAGCCCATTTCCGTGTCGGAATAAAATTTTCCGTCGTCAGCGTCCAGGGTAACGTTGGGCGCTATCTCTGGTGCCGGGACTTCTGGAGTTCTGGAAATGGCACCACAGGCAGCGTCTCACGTCACCTGTGGCGCTATAGACATAAAACCCCTATAAACGAGGAGTTTTGCCATTTTTAACAAAAATAGATTTGGGGAGCTCGATTTGGGCGATTTTCAGAGAGGTTTTTCACAAATTTGAACTAGGAAAGTATTCTTTATCCTAAATCATTTATAATTTATATATCATGATTCCAACTTATTTATATCATGAATCCGTGAATTTAATTGAAGAAAATAAGATTTTTGTAAAATCTTCCAAAAATGCAAAAATGAAGATTTGAAAGGCAATCTAATGTCGGAATTTGATAATTTTTATATGGTTGAACTCGTATCGCAATGGGTGTTTGGATTTTGTGATTTTTCGTCGGGTTCCAAAAAGTGGGATCTATGTTGACTTTTAGTTGACTTTTTCGAAAATGACTTAAATTAAGTCTCTTTTGAAATGTGAATAGTTTCTAAAGCTCAAATTGAATTGTTGGTAAATAATTTGATAGGTTTGATTGGTTCGGCGAATAATTTGAGAGGAAAAGCCGTGGTCGAGTGGTCACTTGAAATTGCAAAACAAGGTAAGTATCGTGGTTAACCATGACTTGAGGTAATAGAACCCTTGAATTATTTGTTACGTGAATTTCATGTGTAATGACGTATAGGCGAGGTGACTAGTGCCTATACGTCATCAAATTGATTGTTTGAAAATTTATCCAAAAAACATAAATTATTTTAAATCATGAATTAATTATTATAATAATTATTTCTCTCATATTCCTTGTCCAATATTATGTCTTGAATTCATGCTATAATTTTTACATGCTTATTTGACTTATGTGTCTTAATTGCTACTTGAAAATTAGCATATCAAATTTTAAATTGTCTATTTTCTCCTTGATTTCCACAACTAATGGCTACTTTTCATTAATTGTTTCCTAAATAAATCATAATCATTGTATGCCATGTTGCTTAATAATTTCCTATTGAATGTGGTATTTATTGGAGTATTTTTACATTTAAGTGTTGTTAAATTATATTGTTGGATTGGGTTGCATGCCACAACAGATCTATTTTAAAGTTATATTGTTGGAGCAGGTTGCATGCCGCAACGGATTTATTGAAAGTTTATATTGTTGGAGCGGGTTGCACGATGCAACGAATTTTATTCTAAGTTTATACTGTTGGAGGGGGTTTCACGCCGCAGCGAAAATTAATTGAAGGTTTATGACTACTGAATTGACTTCAATTATTGATATGATTTTTCGTCTTACCTCTATTCCTGTTATTATTATTATTATTATTATTATTATTATTATTATGATTATTATGATTATGATTATTATTATTATTATTATTATTATTATTATTATTATTATTATTATTTCATACAGGTTAAATGTAAGCGACCTGCCTTAGCCTCGTCACTACTTCATCAAGGTTAGGCTCGGCACTTACAGAGTACATGGGGTCGATTGTACTCATACTATACTCTGCACTTCTTGTGTAGATTCGGAGTTGGTCTCGGCGGCATACTGTAGATTTGCTCGGATTCAGCTATCAGAGGAGACTTGAGGTATAGCTGCATGGCGTTCGCAGCTCTGAAGTCTCCTTCTTCATCTTAGTTGTGTGCTTTCTTTCAGATAGCTTTATTTTTATTCAGACCTTTGTTTGTATTATTCTAGAAACTCGTGCACTTGCACCAGTTCTGGGATGGTATTTCGACATTGTTTTTATTTGGTTTGCTCACTTTAATTCGGACATTACTCCAGTTGTTTGGTTTCTTTACTATTTAACTAAAATGAATTGTTAAAAATGGTTAAATTATCCTAATGTTGGCTTGCCTAGCAAGTAAAGTGTTAGGCGCCATCATGGTCCCGAAGGTGGGAATTTCGGTTCGTTGACAAGTTGGTATCAGAGCACAAGGTTACTTAGGTCTTACGAGTCACGAGCAAGCTCAATAGAGTCTGAAGGATCGGTACGGAGACATCTGTACTTATCTTCCAGAGGCTATGAAGTTTAGGAACAATATCACTTCTTTCTTATTCTGTCATGCGATTTTATTCTATTATCGATGTTTGAACCATTCTATTCTTGTTCTCTCGCAGATGGCGAGAACACATACTACATCTACCACCGGACAGGAGCCAGAGCCCCCGGTGGAAACTATGACCATGGGTAGAGGTCAAGGCCGAGGTCGTTCCAGAGGCCGAGGTAGAGCTCAGTCTAGAGCTCGAGCAGCAGCACCTGTTGTAGAACCTCAGGTGGATTTGGAAGCGGAGGTTCCAGCTTAGATTGTACCTGTTAGACCATTTCAGGTCCCAGAAGGGTTCATAGCTCCTCCAGTACTTTAGGATGCTCTAGTCCGTTTGGTGAGCCTAATGGAGGGTGCGGCTCAGAATGGTACATTTCTAGTGGCACCAGCCATCTCACTAGCTGGGGGAGGAGCACAAACTCCCACTACTCCCGTTCTGGAGCAGATAGCTCCCCAGTATAAGGCTCCAGCAGTCCTGCCAGTTGGAGTAGTTCAGCCAGTTGTTGCTGCACAGGCCGGTGATAGGCCAGCCATGTCTTCTGAGGCCTTATTGAGATTTGGCAAGTTTACTAAGCTCTTTCCAGTTCACTTTAGTGGTTTAACTTTTGAGGACCCACATGATTATCTTGACCGCTGCCATGAGGTGCTGCGAAACATGGGAATAGTTAAAAGTAACGTGGCCGATTTTGCTGTGTTTCAGATGACTGGTTCCGCCAAGAGGTGGTGGAGAGATTATGTACTTGCTACACCATCGGATTCACCTGCACTTACCTGGGAGCAGTTCTCACAGCTATTTTTGGAGAAGTTTGTTCCTATTACACTGAGAGAGGAATATCGCAAGCAGTTTGAGCATCTCCAGCAGGGTAGTATGACTGTTACCCAGTATGAGACCCGATTTGTGGACTTAGCACGTCATGCAATCGTCTTGCTTCATACTGAAAAGGATGGAATGAGGAGATTCATTGATGGACTCACTTATACTATCAGGCTTCAGATGGCCAAGGAGACAGGGAGTGATATTTTCTTCCAGACAGTTGTGAATATTGCTAGGCGAATCGAGTTAGCTCGTGCTCAGGAGAGAGGGCCAGTGTCAGATAAGAAGCCCCATCATTCTGGTAATTTCAGAGGCACCTCTTCAGGAGGCAGGGGTATTTATGGTAGGGGACGTCCTCCCAGGCCATTTTAGTCAGCACTTCAGGCATCTCACGGTGCTTCAGGGAGCCACAGTTCTATTATGCCTTGCTCTAGGAGTCCGAGTCGGACATGCGGAGTAGATATCCGCACCTTTTCACCAACCCAGGTGCTTTTCTAATATCGTTCGAGGACAAACGTCTGTTTTAGAGGCGGAGAATGTAATGGCCCGACTTGTCATTTTGAGAATTAGCGTCCCGTTCGGTAGCTTAAGATCTCGAGAAGCTCCGTAATATGTATTATGACATATGTGTGTGGTCGAGTTTGATTTTCAGATGATTCGGAATTAAATCGAGAGAGAACAATTATTATTTTAGAAGCTAAAATTAAAAGGGTTGACCGGAGTTTGACTTTTATGCAAACAACTCCGGAATGGAGTTTTGATGGTTCCAATAGCTCCATATGGTGATTTTGAAATTAGAAGTGTGTCCGAATATTTATTTGAAAGTTCATAGTTAATTTTGGCTTGAAACGGCGAAAGTTGAAAATAGAAGGTTTGGAAGTTTGATCCGGAGTTTACTTTATTGTTATCGGGGTTGGAATCTGATTCTGAAAATTTGAATATGTCCTTTATGTCATTAATAACTGGTATTCAAAATTTGAATTCAATCGTACTTGAATTGATAGGTTTCGACATCGAATATAGAAGTTGGACTTCGATAGTTTCATTTAAGCTGGAATTGGGGTGTGATTCATGTTTTTAGTGTTGTTTGATGTGATCTGAGGCATCGACTAAGTATGTATGATGTTTTAATATTTTTTGGTATATTTGGTTGACGTCCCGAGGGTCTCGGGTGAATTTCGGATGGTTAACGGAATTTAATTTGGATATTCTAGAATGATTCCATGTCGTTTTTTCAAGAATAAGTGGTATCACAGTAAGCAAATGAGCTCCAAATTTAGTTTTTATTGGAGCATTAGATCCATATTGAAATTTCAGAGTCATAGCAAAAGGAATCGTCGAATTTGGACATCGTATGAGAGAGTTATGCCCATTTCCGTGTCAGGATAAAATTTCCCGTTGTCAGCGTCCAGGGTAGCGCGGGGCGCTATCCCTAGCGCTGGGACTTCTGGAGTTCTGGAAACGGCGCCACAGGCATCGCCCCAAGCCACCTGTGGCGCTACAGACATAAAACCTCTATAAAAGGGGGAGTTTTGCCATTTTTAACAAAAATAGAGTTGGGGAGCTCGGTTTGGGCGATTTTCATATGGGTTTTTCACAAATTTGAACTAGGTAAGTGTTCTTTATCCTAAATTTATTTATATATCATGATTCCATACTTATTTACATCATGAATCCGTGAATTTAATTGATAGAAAATCAGATTTTTGTAAAATCTTCAGAAAAATGTAAAATGAAGATTCGAAAGGCAATCTAATGTCGGAATTCAATAATTTTTATATGGTTGAACTCGTATCGGAATTGGTGTTTGGATTCCGTAATTTTTCATTGGGTTCCAAAGAGTGGGACCCACGTTGACTTTTAGTTGACTTTTTCGAAAATGACTTAAATTAAGTCTCCTTTGAAATGTGAATAATTTTTAAAGCTCAAATTAAATTGTTGGTTAATAATTTGATAGGTTTGATTGGTTTGGAGAATAATTCGAAAGGAAAAGTTGTGGTCGAGTGATCACTTGAAATTGCAAAACAAGGTAAGTATCGTGGTTAGCCTTGATTTGAGAAAATAGAGCCCTTGAATTATTTGCTACGTGAATTTCATCTGTAATGACGTATGGCGAGGTGACGAGTACCTATACATCGCTAAATTTATTATTTGCATATTTATCTAAAAATCATAAATTATTTTAAATCATGAATTAATTATTATAATAATTATTTCTCTCATATTCTTTGTCCAATATTATGTTTTGAATTCATACTATAATTGCTATATGCTTATTTGACTTATGTGTCTTAATTATTACTGGAAAATTAGCATATCAAATATACGTATATCGATTGAAAAAGTTAATAATAAATTCGGTTAAATATTTGTGTAAATATTTTTTTCTGCAGGACCCACTAAAAGGTTGTGAATAGCAAGGAAATTATGTGGTTCGGGGCCGACCAAAATGAGAGGGGAGTTAGGGTAAGACGTGGAAGTGTAATAGTGGGTTGCCATTGGTCTTGAAGTCCAAGTGCTGTTTGCCGGTGAGTTGTTCTTTGCATTATTCTATAGTTGAAGGGAAGTATTGAAATTTGTAAATGAGTTTTTGAAGCTGAGCTAGAAAAATAATTTTGAAAGTTAAAATTGTGTTTGGATATGTATTTTATTTGAAAAAAAGTCATAATTTTATAAATAGAAGAAAAAATTTTATCAAAAAATTGTCCTAAACTAATTTTTGAGAATTTAATTTTTTTTTTTAAATACTGATTATATCATGTACAAATAACGTTTTCAATTTATTTTCATTTTTTTTAAAAAGCAGTTAAAATCCATGGTCAAACGGGAGACTATGTTCAATTAGAAAGTCTTAGATAAGAAGTTCAAGAGGAAAATCCGGACAAGTTTAGAGGGTCGCGAATGACTTCGGCCATTAATCAATCTTATATGTTAAGTACTGATTCCAGACTATTACCAGAGGGTGTGGAACCATTTCATATAGTACAAGCCTCCTAAATTATATTTGAACCTTTTTAGTCAAATATTTGTCATGATAATTAAAGATTTATATATATATATATATATATATATATATATATAGACATATAAAGGATATAACTATTTATATTACATAGTTGACTACTCCAAACTATTTCTTATTACATTTCATTACTTATTCCTATTCCATTTTGTCCACCATATATTCATTATTACCTTATGAACTTTAGAATAATTTATGTTTTCTTAATTCTCTCAATTATCTGATTTTCATGATTTTTTGTCTAAATTCTATTTAAACACACCTCAATAATTTATGCTGACAAAATATGATAACAAAAGATTGCTTAAAGAAACATGACAATAGAAACTTATTAAGAAATCTTCTAAATTTTACCTTTGTCAATGGTATAACCAAGAAGTAATACACTTAAAAATACTAGAGTAGATTTAATTTATCTTTCCACGAGAATGTATCATATTATCAATCATTTGTTTCATCTTCTGATAGTAAGCAGCCCGATAATAACTTTTATATAAACTGCCACCTAAGGCTGTGGCCCGTTGCGGGCCTGGGCCTGGCGGGCCTGGCGGGCCTGGGCCTGAGGCGGGCCTGGGCCTGAGGCGGGCCTGGGCCT
>MCJB01050969.1:0-11901 GCA_002018475.1 Nicotiana obtusifolia
TATTGTGTTTGACTTTTCATCACACCTAAAGAGATTTGGGTTATATTTCCAGCTTCCTTTCATTCTTTCACTGTTTATCGTACAATATCAGGAATTTATGTTCTACTGACAACTGACAAGTTAACAATAGAGTTCTGAACTCGAAAGTCCACACAGAAACAGAATGTTTGCAAACTTTTTGGTTTGTACATGTATATGTGCGCCTTAGGGACTACGATATGAGAATATCAAGTCGTATGAAAAAGCACTTAAACAATGTTGTTTTGGGATATAATGTATTTTTATACATGGAGCATTTTTCTGTCAATGGCATGCACTACAGATACTATCTTGGGCCGAAAAAACATCATATCATATCATATCATTTATGAATGACTCAAGACAATTGAAGGATTTCCAACGTATAGCTTTAGTTTTCTAGTCGATGGAAGCAGAATTTCTCTTGGATGCCAAAACCCAAGTTAATCAAATAGCGCAATACATAAATCAAGTAATTAAAGCGTTAATCCGTCCAATTCACAATGGGGCAAACTGAAGGGGGAAAACGATTCTACAGAGATATGAATCCTATGCGGTACTCCTCCGATTCAAAATAACTATCGTTTCAGCTAAAGAATAGTTTCAAAATGTCACATAGGAAGTTACATATTGTACTTAATGTTTTTTTAAAGGACATGTTTAAGCTAAAACAATAGATAAAATGGGCAAAAGGGAGTAGATGTTAAAATAGTGAAACAGAAATGTTCAAAAAAAAGAAGAAAAAATCCGTCCGAATAGTTGAACTTTTGAAAAAAATCTAGAAGATTATTGTACCAACTTGTATCCACGTCTTCAAAATTGTAAGAATCATCAGATGACTGCGCATATAAATCGAGATCGGCTCGTTCCAAGTTAGAGGGATCCATATATCAGTCTTAAAATTGGACATTTTGTTTAATTGCCAAGTCGATCACAACTTATCTTTGGTCACAACTTTCCATAAAAGTTAACAAAGAAAATAATATCTTTGGATATTCATTTTTGTAAAAAGAAGAAACATCTCAACTTATAAGATCAAAATCGAAAATTCAAAATATTTAAATCGAGAGTTTCATTCGAGATCGTGATGGAGGATATAGCTTACGATCATCGCGTGACACTCTCGCGTCATACGGCTCCGTCCCGGAAGCAGGACCTTCCCTTTCCTTTGACCAACGGGTCCTCAAACCTTTATGATTTCGTGCCGAACCTGGTCTCCATCTTCGAACTTCTCACATTCAACCGAACTTCCATTCACTCACGGAACACAAACTAGACAGAAACTTAATGAACTCTTAGGACCGATGGGACTCTGACTTCCTTTCTCGAAGCCGGTTGACTACTTTCAACCAGACAAAATCATCTGATTGACCAGGCCTCCTTAGGGAATGCGGATATTACCAAATCTAGCCTAGCCTTCGTAAATCACACTAAAGCGGACACCCAACTATGGAAAAGCTAATCCGAAATCGAACTTAAAAAATCCGATCCAATCCAAACTTAGTTGGATTGAATTTGGATTGTCATTTCTTCAATTCGAAAATTAACGTCCTTTAATTGATTGAACGCATCTGGGAAGGTTTGGCTTGCTTGCCCGACGAGTTTTGTTTTTTTTACCTGTCTGGTATTTTGGGGGACAGAGACGTTAAGGCTAAAGTTAGAATCACACTTTCTCTCTCTCTCTCTCTCTTTTGGATAAAATGAAAGGAAAAATACCTATTAATATATTCTGATACATTAGAATGAGCCGTTTGCATATTTTTCTAAATCGACCCGAAGCTACACTCTAGTTCTGCACAGATTTTGGTATAAATTTAGTCGTACTTAATTTTTACATTAAAATAACATCAACTTGCTAAGATTACGTGACTTAATAAGGTAAAAATATAAGCATACTATAATTAATAATGATTGAGTGAAATTTTTTACGCAATGCCATATTATACTCAAACTAATTAATGAAGAATAAATACCCTGAGAGTTCTGATAATTGAAAGAATTTGAATGAGAACACGTAGATAGACTACGAGGTTACATGCATTGTTATCATGTATTGTTAATATATTCATAGATTAAAGCTTCTTCTCTTCCCTATAGCAAAAGGTCACGATAACAAGTAAGTTTTTATAGTTCAATCTGTAAAGTTTTTTCATATGCCGATAGAAATCTTTCTTACCTTCTAAGTTCAAATAAATAATTAAAATGTAATAGTAATAATAAAATATGTATGATATGCGTTAATTAAAAAAAGTGACATATTTAATATCTTCATAAGACATGGACTTCATGAAATGTTGTTCACTATTAGTGGTGCCTATTTTATATACTTCTAAACTTATTCTCTTACTTTACTTTTTTATTTTTTTAATCTTTCTCTTTTTAGTTGGAAAGTTACGTGTGAAACACGTATATAAAAACTAATTAATTATAAATGGGTTGTTGATAATAACGTATGTGAATATTTCATATACTCATCATTAACTAAAAATTATTAATTTACTTTTATCTGAAAAGGATTTCTTATAAGTTTCATACGTATGATTTACCAATATTCCCTCCATGAGTTCGTTTTATAATCTATGGTTTTACCTTATTTTTTAACTCATATCTCAAATTTCTTTATGCAAGCTTCTTAGAACAGGGCTCCATATGCCTCTTTCTGATGCTTCTTGTGGGCTATGTAACAAATTATCATTAATTCTCTTATATTTCTCTTGATAATTGGAAAGTATAATCACACTCTTTCAACCACACCAATTCAATTACTTGGTCAGACAAACATGCTAAATTGTGTATTTATACCAAAGTAAACACAAATCCCATTCCTATGTATCTTTACAAACATGCTCTAAAAGTAAAAACCAAATACCTTCAAAAATAATATTTGAACTGCCGTATTGGGTCCGTGCTGGAAACGGCCTTAACTCATCTAGTGTATATGAAATAGGTGATCATAAGTTCTTCCAGCAAATGCTATTATTTTGTAAAAGAAAGACTAGAGATTAAGAAAAAGGAGGTTCCTCCCACTTAAACGTAAAAGTGGTAATCCGCTCAATTAGGGGCGTGGATTTCAGCCAAGAATACAAACTGGAAGTTCCGTCATCCTCAGTTGCGCCTTTGTGATTAATGACTTCATTTAGTCTGCTATTTTGCTTCTCTTTGTATCTTGTTATTGTTTCCTGGAGCACCTGTTATTCCAAACACTTGAATATATATATATATATATATATATATATATATGCGCGCGCAGAAAGCATATAAAAATGTAATGAAGGTTTCAATTGAAAAAAGAAAATTATATTGAGCAAAGAAGATAAAAACAAAATGTTATATATTATTGAAAACCCTTGATATAAGGGAAGCTCTTAGTGGGAAGGTAGTTCAAAATCGATGTCATAGATCCAGACATGATTATGAGAGGACAGTCATGCAACATAACGATTCTGGTTCGTACATATTTATATGTGCACATTATGGACAATGAATATGAGAATATGTATCAAGTCATATAAAAAGAAACACTTAATATAATATATGTTTATACCTGGACCATTTTGCTCTTTGTACATGGCACTACGGATATTGTGTTGGCGCGCCCCAATATCAGATCATGTGCGAATTTTTCAGAATACATCGAAGGATTATCAATGCATAGCTCTAGTTCTCGAGTTGGTGGAACAATAATTTCTCTTGTATCTTCATAAATAAGAATACTCTTATCCTGCATATATTGTACAAAGCGCAAACCAAATGAAGTCCAAACTCACAATTAAGCAAATTGAAGGGAAAAGCAATTACGCATAAGTATGACTTATGTTGAGATATAATTCCTATGTAGCTGATGTTACTCCGGTGAAAGAGAAAAGTAAAAGAAAAATAAATTACCTTTCTGCAACGAAATACTAATATCGAGCCGTTAGAATAGTTGAACTTTTGAATGAAGCCTCGAAGATTATTGTACCAACCTGTGTCCACATCTCCAAAGTTGTAAGAATCAGATGACAGCACATAAAAATTGATTCTGGCTCGTTCTAGGTTAGAAGGATCCATAGTTGGAAAGGGCATACATGTTTTGTCACTTTCAAAATCGAACTCCACCAGATTTGGAGCCAGCACGTTGACTTGCTCCAAATTCCTCCAATTCCACAAGGCGAATCTCTTAAGTTTTTCACTCACAATTTTTATATTTTTCATTACATAGCATCCCCTGAGATCTAAAAGTTCTAGTGCTGGAAACTTAGATAACTGATATTCAAATTGCTTATCTGTCATGGTAGTAGCTTCCAAGTAGAGGTATTCTAATGTCTGATAACCATCTAAAATATCAATTGTACAAGGCAGTGATTTTGGTTCACGTGACTTCGGGTATTTGTGCAAAGGCACACCAACATATACAAAATTTCGAAGATTTGGAGCCTGGATTTCCACCTTTATATATTATGGTAAGTACTTGCCTTTGGTCACAACTTTCCATAAAAGTTAACAACTTCCTTTTTCAGGGCATGAAGTTAATTTCTAAAGTTAAAACATGGTTTATGTATGAACTATTACTTCCGCCATTCTAAGCAGAACTAATTTGACCCTTTTATGTTCATGGATTGAGCGTAATTCGTATATATAACTAAGCTTTACCTTTTAGAAGTAGATTTTATTTAAAAAATTGTCATTTAATTATTTTAATAATATTTAGTAGTTTTTTCATAATCATGTTGAGTATACTTGTTTAGTTAAGCAAATTAAATTTGGACATTTGATTTAAATTGCAAAAATAAAAAATTAAAAAAAATACCCAGAGTCGGATCCAATTACTACCGGCGAATTAAATCCTTTCTAGTCACCAACAAAAGCTAATTTTTCTACTTTTATTTATGATCATATACCTTTTCTTTCAATCTCTTGTTTGCCAAAGTTAAGGGTTAAATTACAAAGCAATACACAAGTAACAAATGTTAAATTAATTGAAAAATAGGTTGGAAAAACAGTACTGAATATTCAAATTAAATAATTGTTTCTCAGCCAAATCTAAGACGTTAATTCCACATATTTTAAGAAACGAAATTTTCCTAAAATACTGACTACAGTGCATGGGGATGGGGACTTGTTTTTGGAGGAAGTAATGCAGGCTGGCCAACTTTTTAAAATTTGGAAATTAATTTCACGTCCGGAAAAAAAGGAAGGAAATCGTTTCCTAGTCAGCTTTTACATATGGAAAAGGGTTTTTTTTCCTTTTCTTTAGACTGAGAACATACGGAAAAGTCATGACTAGCTCCAACTCGTAAAGAACTATGAGGGAATAAACTTAAATTCTTCTTTAAAATTAGGACTCATAGTCAAAAAGTTATAGAAATAAGTTTATAATTAGTCTTGTCAAAGTAATTTTGTATTGCTATAGATAGAGGAGTTATTGGTTTCTTCTATATACCCAATGTTGAATTATTTGTTATTTGATTTTCTTTAGAGAAAGTTATGGGTGAGATAGTTGATGAAGAGGACATAACATCAGAGTTGCGTCAAATTCGTCAATATAGACTAAAAGAAAAGCTTGAACTTTTGTCTTGTCTAAGACATGGAGTTCAATTTAGAGAATGCGACCCGATGTGATAATCGGTCATGGAAGCCACAGCAGCCAACTCAAAATTCATAAGTAGGGACAACAACATCAAGATTTGTTGCTTCTGATCCCAAATTAACGCCTCGGTGCTACCAATTACCACTTCCTGGAAATCAGTGGTTAGTTCCAATAAGGTCACCTTCTGAAGGACTTGTTTACAAACCCTATGCCAGACCTTGTTCTCCCCTGCTAGTTTCGTGGCATCAACTTATGCTAATTTCACGCCTGTGAACTTGTCTGCTGTTCGAGGAGACTTTTCAAAGTTTCAAAGTCAAGTAGTTGAGGATCACACTACCGAGTAGCGAATTCAAGTGATTAAGGTTGTGCCTTACAACCCTAAGACAGCACCTGAATCAGCAGCTCGGATATTTAGGTCCATGCAGGAAGAAAGGAAACTACATTTCAGCCTTGTCTTTTAAGGAATAGGCCGTTTATGCTATTACTATATGTTTTCCTTTTCTAATTCCTTCATCATTTCTTTTAACAAAAGACTACTGTAAATGTTGGAAAAATCGGGTAATTTTTCCACTACGACAACACAACTGGTGAAATGAACCAGTTCAAAACAAATGAACTAGACAGAACACTAACACAGATACCCGATAAATAATATTGAATATTATACTACAACAGAAAAGAAAGCAGCATAACAATAAATAGCACAGAATAATAAAAGAGATAAAGAAAGAACACACCCGAAAATTTGTTAACGGAGTTCGGCCAATTTAGCCTAATCTCCGAGCACCGCTCAAACAGCCCGCTTTTATTAATGTGGGAGAAGAGATTACAAAATTGGGATACAAACATTGAAGGAGGAGGAGTTAATTTATAATCTCCAAACCCCCTTCCCAAAAGGACAACCACCGATGTGGGATTTCAAATTGAGCCAAAAAGTCAACAAGTCTCCACCTTGGCTTAATTTTAAATCCCACCAAATACAAATCTTCTCAAACAAACATAACAAAAACAGTTTCGTGGTGCTTTAAATTTGCGCCTCCAGGCGCCAAACTTCAAATGTGCAAGACATTAACCAAGTCCAAAGAGTGTTCCAACTTGGCCCTTGGAACCACCTTGGTCAACATATCTGCAGGATTCTCCGTAGTGTGAATCTTCTGGAGAAGTATCTCCTCTTCTTCGAGAATCTCCCGCACAAAATGATAGCGAACGTCAATGTGCTTCGTCCGTGCATGAAAGACTTGATTCTTTGCTAAATGAATAGACTATCAGAATATACAAGTTGTTTTTGACCAACTCCCAAGTCTTTAAGCAACCCATAAAGCCAAATTGCTTCCTTCACAGCCTCTATAATTGCCATATACTCTGCCTCTGTTGTAGACAAAGCCACCGTTGACTGCAAGGTAGAATTCCAACCAACTGCCGCTTTTGCTAAAGTGAACAAATAGCCAGTTGTAGAACGCCGCTTATCCAAATCACCTGCATAATCAGAATCACAATATCCAACTATGCATTGACCAAGTGATTCATCCAGCTCGAATGCCAATCCAATATCTACGGTATTTTGAAGATACCGTAGAATCCATTTCACAGCTTGCCAATGACCCTTGCCCGGATCATGCATGTACCTGCTAACAACACTAACAGCCTGTGAAATGTCCGGTCTCGTACACACTATTGCATACATCAAACTTCCAACTGCATTTGCATACAGGACTTTGGCCATGTATTCTCGTTCTTCATCAATCGTCGGAGATAAACAACTACTCAATTTCAAATGAGGAGCAAGTGGGGTACTTACACGTTTGGTATCTTTGTGCATACCAAAACGTTGTAGTACCTTCTGCAAATACTGCTTCTGTGATAGCCAAAGTTTGCCTCTTTCTCTGTCCCTGCTTATCTCCATGCCGAGAATCTTCTTGGCTTCCCCCAAATCCTTCATCTCGAACTCGTTACTCAACTGAGCCTTCAACTTGTCAATCTCAACTTGGCTCTTTGCTGCAATCAACATATCATCAACATATAAGAGTAAGTAGATGTAGGAATCATCTTGAAGTCTGCGCAAATACACACAATGATCGTATTTGCTTCTCTTGTACTTCTGACCCTTCATGAACTTATCAAACCGTTTGTACCATTATCTCAGAAACTGTTTCAGTCCGTACAACGATTTGCTAAGTTTACAAATCCAATCTTCTTTGCCAGCAACCTTGTATCCTTCTGGTTGAGTCATATAGATTTCCTCTTTCAAATCAGCGTGTAAGAATGCAGTCTTTACATCGAGTTGAGCTAGCTCCAAATTCAACTGTGCTACCAAGGCCAACAAAATTCTAATGGAGTTTAACAACTGGAGAAAATACCTTATTATAATCAATTCCCTTGCTCTGAGCATAGCCTTTAGCCACCAACCTTGCCTTGTAGCGAACATCTTCTTTGTTAGGAAATCCTTCTTTCTTTGCGAATACCCATTTGCACCCAATTGCCTTCTCACCTTTCGGTAATTGTGCCAACTTCCACGTCTTGTTCTTCTTCAAAGACTGCATCTCCTCTTCCATTGCACCTGCCCAATCCCCACTCTCTGAACTTAGAATGTTTTCTGGGTAGATGGATGGAATGTCATCAGCAACTGGAAGTGCATAGGCAACCATATCCATGAAACGAGCAGGCTTCTGAGTATCTCGTCTCTGTCTTCTAACTGCAATTGACGCTGATTGCTGTTGAGGTTCTTGGGTAAGAACCTCTTCATCATCTGACTCTTCTTCCACCATAGGAGATTCACTAGTGGTGCTTCGTGCTGGGATCACCACCGTCTGCTCAAACTCCACCTGCTTCGGAATGCACTCCACCTCCTGTGGAGTACTATCAGCTCCATCTGGATTTTCCTTCTTCAACATGGCAGATTCATCAAAGATAACATCTCTGCTGATAATTGTTTTCTTTGGCTCCAGACACAATAAATGGTATCCCTTCACTCCAGGACTAAAGCCCATGAAAAGAGCCTTCTTTGCCCGTGGATCCAAGTTTGATTCAATCACATGATAATATGCAATAGAACCAAAAACATGCAAAGAATCATAATCAGTTGTAGGTTTTCCAGACCATACCTCTAAGGGAGTTTTGCCATCTAAAGCTGATGATGGCAAACGATTGACAAGATATTGAGCGTATGTCACAGCCTCAGCCCAAAACTTTCTGCCTAACCCAGCATTAGACAACATACAACGAACTTTCTCCACAAGTGTCTTATTCATACGCTCTGACACCCCATTCTGCTGCGGTGTTTTTCTAACTGTGAAGTGCCAAACTATGCCACAATCTTGGCATACTTTCAGGAATGGATCACTCTTGTATTCTCCTCCATTGTCTGTTTGGAGAACCTTGATCTTCCTTCCTGTCTGATTTTCAACTTGAGCTTTCTACTTAAGAAAAATTCCAAGCACATCATCTTTGTTCTTCATGGTAAACACCCAAACTGTCCTGGAAAAATCATCAACAAAAGTGACAAAATAATGCCTACCTCCGATAGGCAGAGTCTTGGCAGGTCCCCACACATCTGAGTGCACATAATCCATAATACCGTTGGTATTATGAATTACAGTGCCAAACTTCACTCTTCATTGTTTTCCCAGAACACAGTGCTCACAAAATTCAAGTTTGCAAGCCTTCGCACCTTTCAACAATCCCTGCTTAGCAAGAATTTGCAAGGATTTCTCTCCAGCATGTCCCAACCTCATATGCCACATCTTCGTTGCCTCGACATCCTTCTTAGTGCTAGAAGTTGCCGCCGCTACTGTCCCCACCACTGTACTACCTTGGTAGTAATACAGATTGTTCTTCCTCATGCCTTTTAACATCACCAGTGCTCCTGAAGTTGCTTTAAGAACTCTATCTCGCATCGTCACAATTAGGCCTTTAGATTCTAAAGCCCCCAATGAGATGAGATTCTTCTTCAACGTTGGCACATACCGTACATCCAGCAAAATTCTTGTGGATCCATCATAATTGCGCAGCTTGATTGAACCTATCCCGGCTGTCTTACATGGATTATCGTTACCCATGTAAACAACTCCAACATCTAGTTCCTGAAACTCAAAGAACCATTCCCGAATGGGACACATATGATAGGTACAACCTAAATCCAATATCCACTCATCTGGATGTGATGACGCTGAAGGTGACACAATCAAAGAGATATCTTATTCCGCATCACTTTTGCATTCCGCAACATTTGCATCTTGCAGAGCCTTCCCTTTCTTCTTCAGCTTTGGACAGTCTTTCTTCCAGTGTCATTTCTCATGACAGAAAGCGCACTCATCTTTGGCAACAACTCGGCTTTTGGACTTAGACCTTCCTCTTCTCCCTTTTATCTGACTCTGCTGACGACCTCTTGCCACCAATGCTTCTTCTGATGTCGTTGATTTGGTTTTCATCTTATCCTGCTTTCTCAATTCATGACTATACAAAGCAGAACAAATAGGATCTAACGACACATTCTCCTTCCCATGAAGTAGCGTAGTCTCCAAATGTTCAAATTCATCGGGAAGAGATGATAACAACATCAAAGCCAGATCCTCATCCTCAAACTTCACATCTAAATTCAACAGGTTTGCTACTAATTGATTAAACATAGTGATGTGTTCATTCATAGTAGTACCTGGTTGGTAGTCGAATCGGAACAGTCTTTTCTTCATGAGGAGCTTGTTCTGACCACTCTTTTTCAGAAACTTGTCCTCCAACGCCTTCCACAGTTTGTGTGCAGAAGTCTCATTTTTGAAGGCATACTATTGCTCTTTGGACAGGCAAGATCGAATAGTTCCACACTCCAACCGGTTGATGATGCTCCAGTCTTTATCCTCTACTTCTTCTAGTTTCTCTTCCTCAATAGTAATATCAAGACCCTGCTGGAAAAGAGAGTCCAAGACCTCCCCTTGCCACATGCCGAAATGGCTAGTGCCATCAAATATCTCCACCGCCAATTTCAAACTGGACACCGGGAACCTCGACCATGATGACGAGGAGCCCGACACCCCGGATGGAATATTTGTGATAGCACCCTTCGTTTCTTGATCTTTATTTGCCATGACAGACTCAATATATAGTATTCAATATTACAATAAATTTCAGACAACCCAAGGGCGAACCTTCGGCTCAGTTACCAAGATAAATCTTTTTTGATGTGAAAGATCAGACTATGCTGCAACCACAGAGCATACTTTGATAGTACCTTCGCTCTGATACCACTTGTTGGGAAAATCGGGTAATTTTCCCACTACGACAACACAACTAGTGAAATGAACCAGCTCAAAACAAATGAACTAGATAGAACACTAACACAGATACCCGACAAATAATATTGAATATTATACTACAACAGAAAAGAAAGCAGCATAACAATAAATAGCACGGAATAATAAAAGAGATAAAGAAAGAACACACCCGAAAATTTGTTAACGGAGTTCGGCCAATTTAGCCTAATCTCCGAGCACCGCTCAAACAGCCCGCTTTTATTAATGTGGGAGAAGAGATTACAAAATTGGGATACAAACATTCAAGGAGGAGGAGTTAATTTATAATCTCCAAACCCCCTTCCCAAAGGAATTTCAAATTGAGCCAAAAAGTCAACAGTAAATGCATTCAATTGAAAGCAACAGAAGTGAACTTCATTCTTTTGTATCATTGACTGAAACTTGTGGATGTAAAAAAATGGGATTTAAGATATAGGACAAATGTCAATAATCTTAAAACTATTTTCTGACTTCTCTGCAAATATTTGCTCTAAACTTGTGTTCAGATAGAAGTAAACCTCGAACTTTTGGTACTAACCAAGTTCACCTTACTGTACGATTGTATGAAAATAATCAGCACGATATTAAGGCTTTCAAATAGCTTAACATTGAAACATGCCTCTCGTCGTCGTCATTACCTTTGAAGTATTCCCCTTTTCTTTTTTCCCCTGTCTGTCAATTTAACCACCTTTACTGGATGCTTAACTATTAAGAACGTCATAAAAATTGGGCCTAATTACTAGAGAATCAGATTCAGTAGCACTAATGTTTTCTCTATTTGAAAGTTGAAATCGGTAGTAATTTCTCCGGTCTGATTTCACTGCAGAGGCGGAGCTAGAATTTGAAACTTATGGGTTCGGGATGCTAGTTCTTTTAAGTTACTGGGTTCTAAATTAATAATTTATATATATTCAATGAATTTCATAAGACAAATATAAAATTTGGACGAAAACTACTGGGTTCAGCCGATTGTTGAAAATGTGTCAAAGTCCCACATCGGTGGGTGGACATATTTTGGTTGCGATTTTTTCC
>MCJB01050969.1:25557-80644 GCA_002018475.1 Nicotiana obtusifolia
ACTATGGATTTCGTGGTTGGACTCCCACGAACTTTGAGAAAGTTCGATGCCGTTTGGGTAATTATGGATAGACTGACCAAGTCCGCACATTTCGTTCCTGTGTGTACTACCTATTCTTCAGAACGATTGGCAAGGATTTATATCCGGGAGATCGTTCGATTGCATGGTGTTCCTATTTCCATCATTTCTGATAGAGGTACTCAGTTTACCTCGCAGTTCTGGAAAGCTGTGCAAAGGGAATTGGGAACTCAGGTAGAATTGAGTTCAGCATTTCATCATCAGACGGATGGACAATCAGAACGTACCATTCAAATTTTGGAAGATATGTTGCGTGCTTGTGCCATTGATTTCAAGGGCTCATGGGATGAATTTCTGCCACTCGCAGAGTTCGCTTATAATAATAGCTATTAGTCCAGTATTCAAATGGCGCTGTATGAAGCTCTGTATGGGAGACGGTGTAGGTCTCCGATTGGTTGGTTCGAGCCCGGCGAGGATAGACTATTGGGGACTAAATTGGTCCATGATGCTATTGAAAAAGTAAAGGTAATTCAGGAAAGGCTTCGCACCGCACAGTCGAGGCAAAAGAGTTATGCCGACAGGAAAGTTCGAGATGTATCCTATATGGTCGGTGAGAAAGTGATGCTGAAAGTCTCACCTATGAAGGGAGTTATGAGATTCTGAAAGAAGGGTAAATTGAGTCCTCGGTATATTGGACCGTTTGAAGTACTTCAACGAGTCGGAGAGGTGGCGTATGAGCTTGCCTTGCCACCTAATATGTCGAGTGTACATCCGGTGTTTCATGTTTCCATGCTTAGGAAATATATTGGGGACCCATCTCATATTGTGAATCTCGACACGATTCAGCTAGATGATGGCTTGACCTATAAGGTGGAACCGGTGGCGATTTTGGATCGTCAGGTTCGGAAGCTGAGATCTAAAGAAATAGCCTCGGTGAAAGTTCAGTGGAGAGGTCGACCTGTAGAAGAGGCTACTTGGGAAACAGAGCATGAGATGCGAAGCAAGTACCCACAACTCTTCGAAAATTCAGGTATGATTCTTAACTCGTTCGAGGACGAACGAATCTTTAAGAGGGGGAGAATGTAATGACTCACTTTATTTTCCCGAGCTATTTCATTATTTATATTGTGTGAAATTAAGTCGAGTTAAATGTACTCGAAGTGATTGAAAGAATATGAGACAAATGGTCTCATTTAAGAAGGTCTAAGTCGCTAAAGTCAACCATGGATTTGACTTTTGAGTTAGAAGGCTCGGATTTGAATTTCGACGACTCGACTAGCTTCGGGAGAGAATATATGACTTAGACGAGTGACCGGAATAAATTTAATAGACCTCGAACAGCGTGAGAATTGAATCGAGGAAGTTCGGAATACCGGTTGATAGGTCAAATTTTGATCCGTAAGTCGGAATGAAATTCCGACTGTTGCTGTAGGTTCTTATGTAATTTTGGACTTGCGTGCAAATTTTCAGACCATTCGGACTTCGTTTGGTCGGGTTCGGATCGAAAGATCGAATTGAGGATCCTTGAAGTTCATAGGATTGCTTTCGATGCAAATCTAATAAATCGATGTTCATCTTAGTGTTCCAAAGATTGGAACAAGTTTGAATGAGGTTATAGAACATGTGTGCATGTTCGGATAAAGTCCCGGGGGTCTCGGGTGAATTTTGAATGGTCAACGGGACTAAATTCGCCGCTCTATAAAGCATTTACCTCAGATTTTCTGGTGTAATTGATATTAAAATTAGCAAACGACCTCCAAATTCAATTTCGTTTGAAGAATTAGCTTCGTCTTGAAATTACAGAGCCGTAGCAAAAAGAATCGTCCAAATCGGACTTCGTATGAAAAAGTTAGAGTAATCTTTGTAAAAGAAAGAAAGGAAATTGCTTAAGGGGTCGCAAATTTGACCTGGCCCATGACTTTTTGCCCGACTTTTTCCCAAATTAAATAGGACCTAGGGTCCATTTCTCTCTTTTGAAACACAATACTCAATACCCACAAAAGAGAACTTCCACAAACCCACGAGAATCACTCTAAACCAACCCTCAAACCTACATGCAATCAAGATTACGTGATTAATCTTGCAAGAAAAGGGGGTTGCACTAGCTGAAAACGATTGGAGGCTTTTAAGAAGAAGATTGAAAGTGAAGTTGAGGCAAATAGAGAGGGAATCACAATAAAATCATCGGGTAAGTGTTCTATACCCTAAAATCCCTATTAGATTGTAATTTCTATGCTTAATCCCCCCATAAATTCACGAATTTGTGAAAGAGAAGAACCTAGGGTTCTTCTCAATTTCAAGAAAATATGAAAATTTGGGATTAAGGCCGATTCGAAGTCGGAATACGACGAATCTTATATGGGTGAACTCGTAAAGAGATAAGGAACATATTTTAGTAATAATTTCTAAATTTCGAGAAGCGGGTCCGGGGCCCGGGTTTTTGCCGAATTGGGAATTTCATAGTAATTCTGATTATTTTTGCTTGGGTGTTGATCCCATAGCTTAATTTGACATAATGATTGTGAAATTGAATAGATTCGACGCACGAGAAGGCCAATACAAAGGGCAAGAGCGTCGCGGGCTAAGGATTTAGCCGAATTCGAGGTGAGTAATACTTGTAAATGATGTCCTGAGGGTTCGAAACCCCGGATTGCACCTCTTAATACTGTAATGAGGTGAGGTACATGCTCGGTGATGAGCATGGGCTTGTTATGTATGGGGATTGGGACTTGGTCCATCCCGGTTGATAATTTTTATTGTGTTCTTGACTGAAACTCAATTGATATCATTGTGAGTGGGCTAATTGCCATGTTTGGGCTTCGTGCCGGTCATATGAACCCTTCAAGGGTGATTGTTGTTGTATGTTGTATTACAATATTGGGCATATCGCCAGTTGTGTGGACCCTACAAGGGTGTTATTGGGCATACCGCCATTGTTGTAGCATGAGATCATTTCATCAACTTGGTTTGAAACACATACGCTGTTTCCAAATGATTTAAATGTTTTAAAATGGATCGGGTGGCACGCCGCCACGGGGCATAGACATGCATGGATCGGGTGACACGCCGTCACGAGGATTAGATTGCATGGATCGGGTGACACGCCGTCACGAGGATAGACATGCATGGATCGGGTGACACGCCGTCACGATATATATATTGCGCCGGAACCACCCACCGAGCGCGGGTACCCAGAGGAACGGGTGGCACGTCCGCCACAGGTCACGACTAGCATTGACTAGCATGACTAGCATTGCATTGCATTGCATGACATAGCATTGCAATTTGCATTTTTGGTGTTGTGATTGTTCTGCTTACTTCACGTACTGATGTGGAATGTAAATTGAATTACTGCTTCGTCGTGGATTGTTTAATGATTTAGTGTTTCTTATCTTCAGTTCTTATTTACTTTTATTACTCACTGAGTTGGAAGTACTCACTTTACTCCCTGCACCTTGTGTGCAGATTCAGACGTTAGCGGTCCCACTCAGAGGTACTGATTACTACTACTGGACCGGAGCTTTAGAGATTACGAGGTAGCTGCTGGCGTCCGCAGCCTCGTAACTCTTTTCTTTTGTTGATTTTGCTTCCCTCCAACATTTGTACTTAAGATATTGTAATAGTTATGTTATCAATAGGCCTTCTCTAGTGGCTCATGACTTTGTGACACCCCGATCTGAGGGCTGTAGTCGGGATGGTACTACTTGTATGTATTTCGACCGATTTTATTGTTAATCTAATCTTGTTTAAACTTTGTAATTTAACTGTTGAACGGAATTAGGTTGGTTTGGCTTGCCTTGTCCCCACGAGAGGCGCCATCACGACCAGGTTGGGATTTTGGGTCGTGACAAAAGGCGAGATCATGCGCCTCACCATCAGTGGGCGAGCAACGCGATGAACCTCCTTCATCCACAACGACAAGTATTGCTCACATTGTTATTAACAATGTAGGCGATGACGCTCTCACTGCCATTCTGAAAAGGTTGGAGGAAATGGAAAACGAGAACAAGACACTTCGAGATCAAATGCGAGAGCACCAAGAAAGGGTCGATAAAATACCGGGCTCTCCTAAGTTATTACCGAAGAGAGACACTGGTCGGTTCGTCGAGCAGCCATACAGTGAAAGCTCCGCACCACATGCCATACCAAAGACCTTTAAAATGCCGCTTACCTGAAATATATGATGGCACAACCGAACCCGAAAATCATGTGACCCATTATATTACCATCGTGAAAGGCAATGATCTCGCCAAAGGACAGGTATCCTCCATTCTACTAAAGAAATTCGGTGAAACCCTCATGGGAGGTGCATTAACCCGGTACTCGCAGCTGCCAGCACGTTCCATCAAAACCTCCGAGGAAATGGCCAATAAGTTCGTGACAGCCTGGGGCCAAGAAGGCCGAGGCAAGAGTGAATGATATCTTTGCTATCAAATAGTCTCCGGGAGAAGGACTGAGGGACTTCCTTGCCCGTTTCAACCGAGTGAGAATGACTCTACCCAATGTATCAGAAGGAATGACGGTAGCCGCTTTTCAAAACTGGTTGAATAGAAATGGTTCGAGAGCGACAAAAAAATTATTAAGTCCGCTCATGAAATATCCCTAGATAACTTGGGACGAAATGCATAATGCATAATGTGCCGAAGTACGAGCAGACGAAGACGAACTCAATGGGCCGACTCATTGACTGACTTCAGTACAAGCAGAATCCAGAAAAGATCGGAGAAGTGATATCAGGAGAGACCCGACGACCTTGTGGCCGAACCGGGAATGACATCTCCCATACGTCAGGACTACCGTTGTATCCTCACCTCACCATGAAGAAGGCCCACCCCGATCAAGAATAGGGACTCACCGAAATGAAAGAGGTATGCACCCTTTATTATCCGCTCACAATTTTTGCGTGTCACCTACTAAGGTCGTCTACGCCTTAGAGAAGCTCGGACCAAAGGTAAAGTGGCCACAGAAAATAAGGTCAGACCCTAATACCAGAAAATCAGACGCCCTCTGCGAGTTCCATCAAGAGCGAGGACATAAAACCGAAGATTGCGTCGCCCTAAGACAGGAGGTCGTAAACATGCTGCGATAGGGACACCTCAAAGAATTGCTGAGCGATGGGGGAAGAACCAACTTTACCAGGGACGCGAACATCATCAAGGGCCGCCGAAGCTGCCCTCGCCAGCCTGCACCATCCACATGATCATCGATGGATGAGATGACGCTTCCATCAATAGCGTGAAGTTCACCACGACTCACAAGCTCATACGATCGATCACCCATGAATGGTATGATGAACTCGAAGAAAGTATCATCTTCGATAAGTTAGATACATATGGTTTGGCATTCCCTCACTATGATGCTCTTGTTATTACTTTACGAATTTTAGATACCGAAGTAAGACGGATTATGATAGACGACGGGAGTGGCGCGTGTATTATCCATCCCCTAGTACTCACATAAATGAAACTCGAGGACAAGATAGTAGCACGCTATATCACACTAACATGATTTAACAATGCAGTTGAACGAACATCTGGCGAGATCACACTCCTCGTCCTGGCGGGTGGCGTCACTTTGGAGACCACATTCCACATCATGGACCAGGATACGACATACAACGCCATAATAGGGCGACCGTGGATACATTTCACGAGGGCCATACACTCCAGCTTGTACCAAGTCATCAAATTCCTAACTCCATGGGGCATATTCAGCATAAGCGGGGAACAAAGCACATCCCAAGAGTGATACCGCATCGCCCTAGACCTCACAACCGCTCAACAAAGGAGAGACAAAGAGAAAGAAGCATAGCAAGCAACAGGGTCGAGGTCAGTAGGCGACGACATCGAGGATGTCATCAGAGATCCCGATGTGACAGGAGCCACAACAAGAAAGCTTATATCGGCTGCAAACTCCAAGAACTAGGTAAGTTCTGCAAATTTCTAATTGCTAACGCGGACTTGTTTGGTTTTAGCCATGCAGATATGCCAGGTATCCCAAAGGAGATCGCCACACACAGATTGAGGCGTCGACCCACTCTACCCCCCGGTAAGGCAGGTACGACGCAAGTTCAACCCTGCAATCAATAACACAGTGCGCAAAGAAGTGGAAAAACTACTGGAAAATGGTTCCATCAGGGAGTCGAAGTACCCCCTATAGGTCGCCAACATGGTCATGGTGAAAAAGAAGAACGGCAAGTGGCGGATGTGTGTAGACTTCACCGACCTAAACAAAGCCTGCCCCAAGGACTCGTTCCTATTTCCCCACATCGACCAGCTCATCGACGCGACAGCCTGGCACGAGTTGTTAAGTTTCTTGGATGCCTACTCGAGCTATAACCAGATCCTTATGGAGGAAGAGGATCAGGAAAGGACCACCCTCATCACCCACCAGGGGACGTACTGCTACAGGGTCATGCCTTTCGGATTGAAAAATGCGGGGGCAACTTACTAAAGGTTAGTGAGGAGGATGTTCAAAGAACAAATCGGGAAGATAATGGAGGTGTACATCGTCGACATGCTAGTCAAGTCCGAAAGAAGGGAAGATCACATCGACCACTTAAGAGAAGCATTCCACATATTCAGGCAATAGGGCATGAAACTGAACCCCGAGAAATATGCATTCGACATCGCCTCAGGGAAATTCTTGGGCTTCCTAGTGTCGCAGCGAGGTATCGAGGTCAATCTCGACCAAATCAAGGCCATCGAGGGTATACCGGAGCACTTGACTACCAAAAAGAAAGTCCAGAAGCTAACCGGCCGAATAGCCGCTCTGTCAAGGTTTATCTCATTATCCTCCGATAGATGCCACAAGTTATTTGGCGTACTCAAAAAAGAGAACGACCTCCAATGGACCCCTGAGTGCGTCCAAGCACTGAAGGAGTTAAAGATGTACCTATCCTCGCTGCCGTTGCTCTCAAAACCGGAACCAGGACAACCTCTTCTCATTTATCTCGCCATGTTTGAGGTAGTTGTAAGCGCAGTCTTTGTCCAAGAAAATAAAGGTACGCAATTTCCCATCTATTACATTAGCAAAACACTGGTCGACGCCAAGACGAGGTACCCCATATTGAAAAACTGGCCCTGTCCTTAGTCGTAGCTTCACGGAAGCTTGGACCGTATTTCCAATGCCATCCCATCTCGGTCGTCATGACTTTCCCCCTAAGAAGCATTTTTCACAAACCCGATTTTTCGGGCAGATTGGCCAAATGGGCCATTGAACTAAGCGAGCATGATATTACATATCGACCGCGAATGACAATTAAGTCTCAGGTCCTTGCTGACTTCGTCGCCGACTTTAGTGCGCACATATTGCCCGAAGTCGAAAAGGAAGCCGTCCATGCTCCTTCCCAAATACACGACTTCTGGGTCCTATACAATGACGGTGCATCTAACACGTCGGGCGGGCTGCGACTTGTACTCAAAGTCCCAATAGGAAAAGTGATTCGCCAGTCCATTAGATGCCCGAACATGACTAACAGCGAGGCCGAGTATGAGGCCGTAATTGCAGGATTAAAACTAGCACTCAAATACGGGGCGAAGCGGCTAAGGCAGCGCTGTGACTCTCCGCTCGTGGTCAACTAGGTCATAGGGACTTTCTAAGTCAAGGAGTAGAGGTTACAAAAATACCAGATCGAAATCTGCAAACTACTAGCCGAGTTTGACGAATGTCAGCTCGACCAGATTCCTCAAAGTACAGAATATCGAGGCGGACGGACTTGCCAAATTAGCGACAACCACCAAAAATATCAGAACCGGAGACCAAAATGTGGTCCACCTCTTCAACTCGTCGATAGACCAAATCGAGATAAGAACTATAAACCTAACTTGGGACTAGCACAACCGTATTATTACATATTTGCAGGACGACGCACTTCCCAGTGACAAAAAAAGAGGCCAAGAAGCTGCGAATGCAAGTGGACAGGTACAGCCTCGTTCACAACGACCTGTACAAAAGGACAAATGGTGGCCCCCTGGCGAAATGCTTGGGCCCAAATCAGACACGACGCGTCCTTGAAAAAGTGCACGACGGTCACTGTGGAGCTCATTCCGGCAATTGAGCTTTGGTCAGGTGCCTCATACGAGAAGGATACTATTGGCCTACCATGAAAAAGGAGCTGCGGATTTCGTAAATAAATGCGAGCAATGCTAGAAGTACGCCCCAATGATCCACCAAGCAGGTGAACGCCTACACTCAATAACTTCCCCTTGGCCATTCATCAAAATGGGGATTGGATATCGTGGGCCCCCTCCCGGCCGGACGAGGTAACGTATGATTTCTCTTAGTTTTAACTGACTATTTCTCTAAATGGGTGGAAGCAGGAGCATTCGCCCAAATATGCGAACAAGAAGTAATCGCTTTTATATGGAAGAACATCATATGTCGTTTTGGTCTCCCCAAAGAAATTAATTGCGACAATGGACCTCAATTTGAAGGAAGGAAGGTCGCCGACTTTTTTGAAAAATGGCACATCAAAAGAATACTATCAACGCCTTACCACCCCCGAGAAACGGACAAGCGGAATCCTCCAACAAGTTAATACTGAACATCATGAAGAAGAAGCTCGAATGTGGTCGGAGATATTACCAAAAGTACTCTGGGACTACCGAACAACGCCAAAAATGAGGACTGGGGAAATGCCATACTCGTTAGTCTATGGGACTGATGCAGTAATACCAGCCCAGGTCGGGGAACCCAGCCTAAGATACTTCCGTGAAAGTGGACCCTAGAACGATGACGGTAGAAGGCAGGAGCTCAATGTAGTCGAAGAATGAAGACATATGGCCTATGTGAGAATGGTTGCCCAAAAGCAGCAAGTAGAACGCTACTATAACAAAAGAGCAAAAATCAGGCCGCTTAAAGTCGGGGACTACGTGCTGAAAGCTAAAACACAAGCAAGAAAAGACCCACGGGAAGGCAAACTAGGAACAACTAGGACGACCCCTACAAAGTCACACCAGTGACTGGCAAAGGGTCATTCACACTAGAAACAATGGAAGGAATGCGACTACCAAACAACTGGAATGTTACACATCTCAAGTACTTCAACTTTTAAAGGACGAGGTCCCCAAAGTCGCACTCTTTTTCCCTCACTCGAGTTTTATCCCAATTGGGCTTTCTCGAGGAGGTTTTTAACGAGGCGAGGATGGGGATACTTCAGGATTGAAGTGCTTACAGACGATGGCACTGGACGACTAGTTCATTGCTTGATCTCTCACTATTTTTCCAGTTCGACCAATGAATAGACTAGATAGACTGGACTGAGACTGAACTACGAGCCAAAGCCCGAAAAATATGTAAATCTCTCCAAGAATATCAATAAAGCACAAACATATGAAGTTTATCCCCGCTCTCACTAATTAAAGGTTACATTCGACCTCGTTCGAATTAACACCTAATCGGCCCACAACCTTAATTGAAGGTTACATTCAACCTCGTTCGAATTAGCACCTACTCGGCCCATGGCCTATTAAAGGTTACATTCAACCTCGTTCGAATTAACACCTACCCGGCCCACGGCCTCAATTAAAGGTTAGATTCGACCTCATTCGAACTAACACCTAATCGGCCCACGACTTCAATTAATATAAGGTTACATTCGACTTCGTTCGAATTAACACCTAATCAGCCCACGACTTCAATTAATATAAGGTTACATTCGACCTCGTTCAAATTAACACCTATTCGGCCCACGGTCTCAATTAATTAAAGGTTACATTCGACCTCGTTCGAATAAACAACTATTCGGCCCACGTCCTCAATTAATTAAAGGATACATTCGACCTCGTTCGAATAAATAGCTATTCGGCCCACTCAAACAAATTTGTTACGACAGAGACAATCAAGCAACAAAATAAGAAAAGCGCAACAATCCGAACAAAGAAAAGAAGCCAGGTACGAATAACAAAACTAACATTTCATACTGTAGAAGAGTTTTTACAAAGGCTGCACGCCTACAAAAGTACACGCGTCCGCGACTAAGACCAAAAAAAAAGAGAGAATTAATCACCACTCGGCTCAGCAGCGCCACCCGCTTGATCGCCCAGACCGTCTTCACCCCTTTCATCGCCTTCGCCAACAGGATATTCATCCTCATACCAGGCACCCTATTCAATCCGATCCGCGCTCGCACCTTCCTCATCATCGCCAAATTTCGGTGTAGCGGGATCATAGCCACAAGCAAACCGAGCATTACACGCTTTAACACGTGCATCCTCGAAGACGACTTCTGAAATCGCCCCCGCTCCCACCAGATCCCTGAATATATCCAGCTGAGCCTCAGCATGATTCCACTCCTTTGTATAAATCCCAAGGAACATCCGGAAAGGCAGAAGCGCGGGAGGAGGACGGCTGAACCAATAACTGCACCTTCTCGGCCTCAAGAGCGGCAACTCGATCGCTAAGGCCCGAAGCCTCTTTTTCTAACTCCCATACCCGCTCATCAAGTCGCTCCTCTTTGAGCCTAGTCATATCTAAAGCGTAATCCTGCTCAGAATGGAGAACACAGATAGCAATCTCTAAAGCCTCCGTATCCCTCGCAGTCGATAACTGGGCCAACTCCGCCTTCTCCAAACCCGCTACCTTCTTGGCGACCTCGCCACTCAAGGCTACTATTTGGAGGCGACACTCCTCTAGCTCGGCGCACAATGAGACTACTTGGGCTTAATGATCGGCTCATTAAGCCTCGACCCCCTGCTCACCTCGAGCTCTCTTCTTTGTCCCTCAACGCCCCTTCGAGTTCACTACATTTTCCGATGACCCTCACTAACTCGTCATCCTTCTCCTTTAGTTTGTCTCGGAGGGCCCAGAAATTGCTGCTCCCACCAAGACGTCTGCAAAGCTTGCGGTGCTTATCACAATATTCGCGATATTTTCGCTCCATCTTATGGAAAATGGACTTACGCCTCTCTTCTCGGCGGGCACTATTGATCTCCAAGATCACGGTCTAAAAGAAAGCCAAAACGAGTAAGAACAAAACTGGATTCAACATACGAAACAAAGAAAGCATAAAAAATGAAGAAAGATCAAAGACTTACCTTAAGAGCGAGGACAGCTATGCTCCTCAACAAAGTAGCGGCCTTCAGTTTCTCGAGGGTCTTACCCTCCACATCAAAACATAGGGGACCAAGAGAAGGGACCGCGTCCTCCGTATTAACTAGCAGATCCCGGTCCAAAGGGATCATAATAGTCCGCGTGCTCCCCTCTAATCTCACCTTGAGTCGGGTGAGTCCTTCCCCCATCATTCTAACTTCCTCGGCGTCCACATCGGAGCCCATCTCATAGCCTTCTTCGGATACACTTTTCCCCTTTGTGTCAACTTGAGAAGAAGGATCCTCGGCTGGTAACGAGGTTGATGCCTCGTCCTCTCATAGCCCGTCTCATAACTCGCTCTCATCAAGAGGCAATTTGTAAATATCAATGAAAGAGCTGCCCGTGCGAGGGGTTCGGTGATTGCGGATTTTGTCGTGCGAGAAACGACGACCATTGACCTTGGAGATGGCATCGGGTTACCGACCAAGATCTCGCCGTCATCGGAGGTCGATGGGTTGTCATGAATATCTACAACCAAATGAGGGGGCGAAGTCTCGGCTAAGCGAGGAAAAGACGAGATGTTAGACTACAATTAAAACGAGCAAAATAAATGTTTAGCAAGAGACTTACGGGCATAGTTCCAAGCCTTAAGGAATCCACTCGTGTTGGCTACCACGTCCTCGGTCTTGACGAAGAAGTAGGTGAGCCAGAATTGACGATTTGCTTTATCGTCCATCTTCACTACCAAACTTTTACTTCCTCGGTGACGAAGATGCAACATCATTCCCCTATAAATATTAAGTGTGAAGAGGTGCATCAGGTGGCAAAGAGAGATCTGCGGCTAGCCAATTCTGCGTATTTCATCAATATGCGGATGAGTTTGCAAATATAAGGTGAAAGTTGGACCGGGCATATGCCGTAGTAGTGGAAAAATTCCTCCGCCAATAGGAGAAGAGGAAAGGAGTAGCCAACATAGAACGGATATGCGTAGAACGCACAGTATCCAAGGCGATGTATCTGCACCACATCATGCCCCGCCGGGACCAGATAGATGTGGGCCGGGATTTTGAACTTCGCCTTAAAATTAGCAAGAACGACCTCGTTCATCACCGATTCAGAAGCCTCAGGGTCGTCCTCGGGTAACTTCGAAAATCAGATCTAGATCTTTTCACTACGAGGAATTATTTCCTCCACCGTAGGAAATCTATCATCCTCGGGGGCAGAAGAAACATCATCGCCATGAGGAGGCATATGTACCGCCAAGGGGGTAGAGTTGGACACCATACCATAACCGTAGGTTGCGTTAACCATAGTCTTGAAGGAATATGTCTTAAACATAGAAATAAGAGGCAATGGTCACAAGAATCAGGGGAGTGGGCACGCAAGGATGAAGCAAAATGAAGACTGGGATTCAATATGGAAAATAGAAGAGAGAAACGCAGGGGATTCAATATTCGATGAAAGCAAAACAAACGCAAATGGCCTCAGATTAATATTTATAAGAGTTCGAGCGCCAAAACCTAGAGATCTGATCATCATTACCCAACGTAGATATTGAAACGGCAGAGGCGCAAGAAACGAGGTAAAGCATCGAAAAACGCATCACAATGACGTATTATGTCATGACGTCATTCTGAAATGCCGCATCCCCAAAGTTTGCAACTTACGAAAAATCATGCTGCCACCTCACCTAAAGCATCACTACCCAATTTGCTCGCCCAATTTCTTTGAACAACGACAAACAAAGTCCGCTCATCAAGGCCGTCCGGCCTCGGCCTTGATAAGCGGAGGGACTAACTGAATAGTCCAAAAATTTGCCTTTGGAATATTTAGCATAAAATGGCATTAAAGAACATCATCTGTCGAGCTCACCCAAGACATAACGAGATTAATGGCCATGGTGTCGATATAAGTTGTGGTCGAGACATTGATAGAGATCGCGGTCAAGATGTCAACAACGGTCGAGGTCGAGATCAACTACTAGTGATAGGACTTGTAACGGCTAATTTGTCAGAACAAGGTGTTAAAAGGGGAATATTCTAGTGAATATTCCTAATGTTTGTACTATCAAGGTTTCCTAAGAGAAAGACCACATATATATAGAAAGAAGAGACAATGATAGGGGCATGTAATATTGATTCTCATAAGAACGCTTTTGAAACGAAGACTTTCTCTCCTACAAAAATACAAAGACTACCTTTTGATAAAGATTCTGGGCCATATCTTTCCACCTTTTCACCGGATTGTTCATACGAATCTTAAACTTATCTGTCATTCATCATTGTTATGAGAAATATTCGTTCAACCTACCTCATTATTGGGTCAATCTTTCTCCTTATTTACTTAAATGCCATTTATTGCCATTTATTGTTAGTTACACCTCCATTAATGTTTAGGCTTGAAGGATATTTGCATTCATTGTCATCAATCATTCACTGGATCTGTCCCATCTACTATACGTTTTCAAGATAAGTGTCTAGAATTATTATCCTTAACTAGATGTAAGCCCCTTGTTACATAAATTTAATAGTTTAAACGGGAGTTATATTTTTTGGTCAAACAGAAGGCAGTATTGAACTGATAATGCGTTCCCTCTGTTGGTTGCCTCTCCCAACCTGAGGTACGTTTGTGAAATTGTAATCCAAGTTGTTTTCAACAGATACAAAACCTTCCAGCGCCTTAACCACCAATGTCATGGAAGGCCTTTTAGTGTAATCTCCCTATAGACACCATGCAACAGTGCTCATCATTTATGTCACTTCTTCTTCGTGGAGCTGCATATCCTTGTTGTTTTTGACAATCATATCCATGAGTTGCTCTTCTTCCGCTTTTCTCCTAAAAACTCTAAGCAAATGGACATCTTCTTCATCAGCCTGAGACCAATCCAAATTCTTTCGCCCACAGAGAATTTCCAAGAGCACAATTTCAAAGGAATACACATCAACTTTCTCAGTGATTATCGAGCTCAACCATTCCGGAGCAAGATACCCAGGTGTTTCTTTCATTCTAGTTACAACTTTGCTTTTGTCTTTCTCGATTAGTTTTGAGTTTTGACAACCCAAAATCAGATATCTTAGCATTGAGATATTGATCCAGAAGGATATTTTGTGGTTTGATGTCCAAATGAACTTCTGGTCGCAATCCTCATGTAGATAAGCTAACCTTTGCAATATCTGATATTATTTTTTTCCTTGTAAGCCATGTATGCCCATTTTCATGAGAAATCCACCTGTCCAATGATCCATTTACCATGTACTCATAGATTAAAAGCCTGTTACATTTTTCGGCACTAAATCTAATGCGTTTTACCAAATTGACATGGTGAATGCCACCAATTATGTTTACCTCTATTAAGAATGATTCCATCACATGACCAAGACCATCTAGATGCTTCACAGCTATTTTGGTGCCATTACTCAGTGTTCTTTCATATACAGATCCAAATCCTCCTTCCCCGAGCTTTATGCCGAAATTTTCTGTAATTATTTTCAACTCATTGTAAGAGAACCGAGTTAGCACTCCCGGTAAGATTAGCTCTAGATCCAACAAATGCCCAGCCTTGCTGGACTCATGTGTCCTCCTTTTGAAAAGAACAAAGCATGTAGTGATACCTAAAATTATTCCAAAGAAAGCTGCAAGAGTAGATCCTATTGTCACTCTGAGAGATCTTGATTTTTTCCCTCCAGAAATGATTGAAGGCTGACTCTGTGTCTTAGAAGAATCCTATGACTTTGAGGAATTCTGCACCTTAAGAAGTACTCTCGTGTCCGTTCCATCATCGTTGTCTACGAGAGAGAAGACTTCGGTCAGTAACAAACAGCTCCCTCTTCAAGCCCCATCCGAATCATATTTGAAAACAGCAGCTTTGCAGGAACATATGCTAAGGTAAGTCCTTTTGTAATCTTCCAACTTTTTCCCCTCAAGTGGTGATATACTAGAAGTTAGTTCATGATTGAACTCAAATGCAAAATATGTGGCATTCCTGAGCTCTACGAAACTATGATACTGCGAAGAGTTGCGGTAAATAGATGTCAGCTGATTGCCCGTCTTTTTCCTCTAAATAAATGGCCTGATGAAATTTCTTTCTGGCGGACAAATACATTGCCTGTTATTTTCCTCTGAATAAATGGCCTGATGAAATTTCTTTCTGGCGGACAAGTACATCGTTCGTTATTTGTGCAAATGCAATATCTTCCATACACCATTGGGTAGCCACAGTTCGCTACATATGGCGTCAAAAGATCAGATACCTCTTTCCAATTAAATATATTCATTCCCCATTCGTAAACCCGTAAATGTCCATTAGGCCCAAGCTCTAGGAATTGAGCTGGTGATATAGGAGGCAATTGTAGAGCAGTAAGGGTTTGACCATCAAAACTGAAATAAGAACTATCCGGATAAGGTGAAGCGTAGTAAAACTGAGGTGGATCAGAATCTACGTAAGTGGAAAGGCTTCCATTGAGAACAGTTAATGATAGCTGTATACGGCCGAAATCGGTATCGACTATTGCACGACAAGTCGGGCTCGAAATGCGAAGGGTTGAAGATCAACCCCGAGCTTCATCGAAGCAGAACACGAGGTCAGAATGTCCGTCCTCGAGAACATCGAGCCCGATATCTCGGAACCAACCCTGACCTCGAATATGCTCGAGGGAAGATCGTCAAACCAAAATAACGGAAAGCCAAATCCATAACAAGCCGTCACGGCGAGAATCTCAGCTCAAATCAAGGAAACCGCTCAATTAGCAAATCATGAGATTTTTTACTTTATATAAAATTGTATCTATAGTAGGATTCCTCCTCTATATAAAAAGGTGTTTGATTATTTGTAGAGCATTCATATTGTCATCTAAAAAGCTATATACTGGTCTCTTTAGTTATTATTCTCTCATTATTCTATTCCGACTTTGATTGCAACATTTCTTGGCCCAAGGGCGATCAACCTACAAGGCCATCACTGCCCGACTTGGGTGGTTTTTGTTCATCTTTTATCATTAGTTTTAATTTCAATTTGATTTCTCATTTTATTGTATCAAATTAGATTACGTATCCTTAACACCACGTATAAATTCAATTGTTATCCGATTTTGAGGGTAAACAGTTTGGCGCCCACTGTAAGGCTGAGGATAATAGTGGTTATTTGATACAAACCTCCATAACACACATAGCTTCACACTTGCTCTTTGAAGTATCTTTGATTCCAGGCTATAATACAGAAATGTCAAACTCTCAATCGGCACCTCTGCATGTCGACGGCAAGTCCAGTCACCAAGGTGAAAATAACAACATAACATCCGGTAACGAGATTCTAATCGTAGATCAAATTGACGCTAATTCGCATGTGGCTGTTGATGCGAACCTGCCTATCGAAATAGCATTCATAAAGGAGTCTGATCGGTAACTCGAAACACCCAAAACGTTAAAGGGGAGGGGATCAACCTACGTGTGATTTTCAAAATATACAGGCTCAACAGACGGTGATCGCTCAGTTACAAAACCAAAACCTTGCACCCGAATAGGGTTGATGCCGATCCTTCTCGGAAAATTACTTATAGGGACGAATCGGTCATAGAAAGGTCGAAAGAACATGAATCGGGGGATAACTCCGAGATTACAAAGCTGCTCGAGGAGTTGACAAAATGGATAGAATCAGGGGAGAAAAAGATCGAGGCAAATGACAAGAAGGTGGAAACCTACAATTCCAGGGTAGACCAAATTCCAGGAGCACTTCCGGTATTGAAGGGCCTGGATTCCAGGAAGTTCGTGCAAAAACCTTTTCCGCCAAGCAATTTTGTATGCCCGAAACACCCAAGTATAACGGAACGATCGACCCAAACGAACATGTTACCTCCTATACATGTGCTATCAAAGGAAATGACTTGGAGGATGATGAGATCGAGTCTGTTCTATTGAAAAAATTTGGGGACACCCTGTCAAAGGGAGCTATGATATGGTATCACAATTTAGCTCCTAATACCATTGATTCATTTGCTATGCTCACAGATTCTTTCGTAAAGGCGCACGCAGGTACCATCAAGGTCGAGAACAAGAAATCAGACCTTTTCAAACTCAAACAAAAGAATAACGAGATGCTCCGAGAATTCATGTCCTGGTTTCAATGGAACAGATGGATCTACCGCTGGTCGCTGATGATTGGGTTGTTCAAGCTTTCACTCAAGGGTTTAAATTCGGAGCTCGGTGGCTTCACAGTAACTAAAGCAGAATTTTCTAGAATACCTGACTATTACATAGGCTGACATACATAACCAGTATCAATCGAAAATCAGAGTCGAATATGATTAGCTCGGGGCCCCTTCGGGGTCTGTCTATCTCGTTAGAACCCTCGACAGATTCAAAAGAGATATCGATCGCGAACAAAGACCAAACAGGGATCGGTATCAACCATATAATAGAGACAGAAGAAGTAGTGGGTCCGGGCGGAACTCCATAAGAAATGAAAGGAGAAATGACCGAGGCCAGAGCAACCAGGGACTCATGACCAAAACATCTTCGATAGGTCCGTCGGGCCTAAAGAAGCACCGAGGCTATTGGAGTGCAAATTTAATATCGATGCTGCCACCATTGTATCAGCTATCGGGCGCATAAAAAATAGTAGATGACCTCGACCGCTACAATCTGATCCAACCCAAAGGGATCCTAACCAGATGTGCAAATATCATGGCACTCACGGTCAAAGAATGGAAGAATATCGGCAACTGAGAGAGAGGAAGTAGCCCGGCTATTCAATAACGGGCATGTTCGAGAATTCTTGAGCGACTGAGCCAAGAAGCATTTCAGGAACAGGAATTCTGACAAACAGACGGAACAAGAAGAACCTCAAAATGTCATTAACATGATCATCAGTGGAGTCTATATCCCTCAGGGGCTGATGTTGAAACGCGCCAAAATATCCATCACTAGGGAGAAACGAACTCGGGACTACATACCGAATGTAACTTTATCTTTCAATGACGAGGACGCGGATTGTACAACCCCATCATGATGCACTAGTAATATCTGTACTCATACATAAATTTCGAGTTAAACGTGTGCTAATTGATCCAGGTAGCTCGGCCAACATCATTCGATCAAGGGTCGTAGAGCAACTCGGTCTACTAGACCAAATCGTTCCTGCAGTCTGAGTTCTAAACGAATTCAACATGGCATGTGAAACCATTAAGGGTGAGATAACATTGCTAGTAAATACCGTCGGGACTATACGGGAAGCTAAGCTTTGTGTAATCGAAGGAGACATGAGGTACAACGCTTTGTTCGGAAGGCCATGGATCCACAACATTATGGCCGTGCCTTTGATGCTACACTAGGTGTTGAAATTTCCAACAACTGACAGGGTTAGAATGGTCTACGGGGAACAACCGGCCGCAAAAGAAATGTTCGCAATCAAAGAGGTGACACCGACATCTTCAGTCCTAACATCAAAAGGCGCAAACCAAGTGGTCAAAGACGGGACAAAATAGCAATCACTACTACTATCATCGGCAGATTCGAACAAATGAGTGGAAGTCGAAGATGAGGATTATGGGATTCCCAGATCTTTTATAGCCCCCAATAATTTTGATGCCACTAAATCGACGGTCTAGGAACTGGAACAAGTTATATTGTGAGAGAACTTTCCTGATCGAAAGGTATACCTGGGCATGGGGCTGAGCTCCGAGCTTAGGATAAAACTTATTCAATTTATTATAGCTAACGAAGACTGTTTCGCTTGGTCCCACCTCGATATGCAAGGTATCCCATCGGAGATAACCACTCACAAGCTGAGCCTGGACCCGAAGTTCCATCCGGTAAAACAAAAAAGGAGGCCCCAATCCGAAATCAAGCATGCTTTCATCAAGGATGAGGTGTCTAAACTTCTTAAAATAGGGTATATTCGGGAAGTCAAATACCCGGATTGGTTAGCAAACGTAGTGGTAGTCCCTAAGAAAGGGGATAAATTAAGAATGTGTGTAGAGTATAAAGATTTGAATAAAGCATGCCCCAAAGACTCTTTTCCCTTGCCCAACATCGACCACATGATCGATGCCACGGCCGGCCACAAGACCCTTAGTTTCCTCGACCTCTATTCCGGGTACAACCAAATACGGATGGACCCGAGTGATCAGGAAAAAACTTCCTTCATCACTAAATATGGCACATACTGTTATAATGTAATGCTGTTTGGATTGAAAAATGCTGGTGCCACATACATACGCTTAGTAAATCAAATGTTCGAGAAATAAATAGGGAAGTCAATAGAGGTTTACATTGATGACATGTTAGTTAAGTACCTGCGAGCAGAGGACCATTTAAGACATTTGTTGGGAACATCCAGTATATTGAAGCAGTACAACATGAAGTTGAACCCAGAAAAATGCGTGTTTGGAGTAGCGTCCGGTAAGTTCCTCCGATTCATGGTATCGAATCGGGGAATCAAGATCAATCTTGATAAGATCAAAGCCATCGAAGATATCATGGTCGTGGACAATGTAAAAGTCATGCAAAGGTTAATGGGGCGAATAGCCGCCCTGGGGCGATTTATTTCGATGTCGTTCGACAAAAGCTATCGATTCTTCGCACTGTTGAAGAAGAAGAATAATTTTTCGTGGACCCCGAAGTGCCAGCAAGCTTTGGAGGAACTCAAAAGGTATTTATCGAGCCCGCCACTGCTTCACACACCGAAGGCGGACGAACAACTGTACTTGTACTTGGCAGTCTCGGAGATAGCGGTAAGTGGAGTCCTAGTTCGAGAAGAGCAAGTTACGCAATTTCCAATTTACTATGTTAGTAGAACCTTAGGTGAGGCCGAAACTAGGTACCCTCACCTGGAAAAACTGGCACTCGTTTTGTTAACTGCCTCTAGGAAGCTGAAACCGTACTTCCAATGTCATCCCATATGTGTCGTAACTACTTACCCATTAAGGAATGTCATGCATAAGACCAAGCTCTTGGGCCGATTTGCCAAATGAGCCATAGAGATAAGTGGGTACGACATTGATTATCGACCTCGAACCGCCATTAAGTCTCAAATTTTGGCAGACTTTGTGGCCGATTTCAGACCGACCCTAATACCCGAGGTCGAAAGAGAGTTGTTGATTAAGTCAGGAACTTCCTCGGGAATCTGGGTCCTCTTCACGGACGGCGCCTCGAATGCAAAAGGGTCCGGACTTGGCGTCGTGTTGAAGCCACCATAAAGTAATATAGTTAGACAATCTATTGAGATTGTGAAATTGACTACCAATGAGGCCGAATATGAAGACATGATTGCAGACCTTGAACTAGCCAAGAGCTTGGGGCAGAAGTGATCGAAGCCAGGTGCGACTCCCTTGTTGTGGTAAACCAAGTCTATGGAACGTTCGAGGTTAGAGAGGAACGAATGCAAAGGTACTTGGACAAATTACAATTGACAATACCTCGGTTCAAAGCATGTACCTCGGGATGAAAACAGCGAGGCCGATGCCCTCGCTAACTTGGGGTCATCGATCGAAGACAACGAATTCAACTCGGGAGAAGTCGTACAACTTATGAGGTTGGTGAATGAAGGCCACGCTGAGATAAACTCGACAAGCCTAACTTGGGATTGGAGGAACAAGTACATAGAATATCTCAGATCCGGTAAACTGCCCTCGGATCCAAAAGAGTCAAGGGCCCTGCGTACGAAGGCGGCCCTATTTAGCCTATTCAAAGAAAGAATCTTATTCAGAAGAACATTTGATAGCCCACTCGCGATATGTTCGGGGACGGGCGATACTGAGTATGTTTTGAGGGAAATCCATGAGGGTACTTGTGAAAATCATTCAGGCGCCGAATCACTGATTTGAAAAATAATCAGAGCTGGTTATTATTGGATCGGCATGGAAAAAGACGCAAAGGAGTTCATTCGAAAATGTGATAATTGCCAAAGACACGCCCCGATGATCCATCGACCCGGGGAGATGCTCCACTCATTTTATGACCATGGTCGTTCATGAAATGGGAAATGGACATCGTTGGCCCTCTTCCGTGGGCACCAGGTAAAGCTCAATTTATACTATTTATGACATTTTCCTAAATGCATAAAAGCTCAGGCATATGAGAAGGTCAAGGAAAAAAGGTCATCGATTTCATTTGGAATCACATCATATGTCGGTTTGGAATGCCAGCCGAGATCGTATGCGATAACGGGAAATAATTTGTTGATAGCAAAGTAACCAAATTCCTCGAAGATCACAAGATCAAAAGGATTCTAGCGACACCCTATCACCCTAGTGGGAATGGACAAGCTGAATCTACCAATAAAACTATATTCCAAAACCTCAAAAAGAGGTTAACCGATGCCAAAGGGAGGTGGAAGGAAGTGTTACCCGATGTCCTATGGGCCTACTGTACGACCTCGAAGTCCAGCACTGGGGCCACCCCATTCTCTCTTATTTATGGCGTTGAAGCCTTGATACTAAGGCTGTAAGTGGGCCGGTCCAGGCCCGGGACCGGCACGGGCCCGCAGTCCTGGTGGGCCTAACGGGCCTCGTGGGCCAGTCCCTAGCGGTCCTGGGCCCCTAGCGGGTCTAAGCCCGTGATAAGCCGGGCTACCCAAAAAGCCCACCAGGCCCGGGACCGTTAGGCCCGGGACCGCCAGGCGGGCCTGGTCCGGGCCCAACGGTCAAAATTCAAAAAAAAAAAAATTTAAATAATGGCCAACGGCCAGATTTTTAAATATCTAGCCGTTGGGCCTTTTTTTGGACCGTTTCTAATTCAGAAAATAGCCATTTTGGCCCCCCAAACTTTATTTTAACCCCAAACTTTTTATAAATATACTTTTTACATATTCTCAACTATAAATACCCCCTCATTCTTTCATTTTTTACTCATAAATTCTCTCAATCTCTCTCTAATTATTTCCATAATTGCTTACTTTATTATTCCAATTTCGTAAAAAATTGTGAAGTTGCTGAATTGAAGTATTTAAGTCTTCAAGTCTTCAAGTCTTCAACGATATTCAATTTTCAAGAAGTTGTTCGTCAATTCGGTAAACTCGTTCAGACTCTTTAATTTTTAATATATTGTTGTGTTTGTTTTATTTAGCGCAATTATAATTAATATGAATTTTTTATTGAAAAAAATATTTGGTGGTAAGGGCAAGGGAAAATCTAAAATTGGTCAATCTAGTAGCCAAGCTACTCCTCCTCCCCCTATTACCCGTCCTTCTCCACCTATTATTCTAGATAGTGATCACCCTTGTTTTCAATTTTCCGATAGTCAATTTTTTCATGATGTTGCACCCGGTAATCAATTAGATGAACAAACGATGAACGCTCTTTATCCTAATGAAACTATATTTGAAAATGATGATTTAGATGAAACCCAACCGGATTTAGATGATACATCTACTAGTCCTATTAATAACCCAACTGATTCCTCGCCTGACCCTCCTGTAGTAACCACTACATTTGATAGAAGACCTTCTAGACGGCCCGAAACATCCCTTGTATGGAACTTTTTTACTCAATTAAGAGAAGAAAACAAAGCTAAGTGTAAAAGTTGTGGGTCTTTGTTGGCTCATAAATATACTGGCAACCGTAGCAGTACGGGTAGTTTGACTAGGCACATATTAAAACACCCTAGAGATAAACAGAGATATTTACAAATGAAAGCTGCGGAAGAGGGGACGGGTGTAGGTAATCCGGCTCAAACTAGTGCAGGTTCAAACTTAGTCCAACCCGGAATTAATACCGTTACCGGTGGAATTTTATACTACGATCCAAATAAGGATCGTGAAGAATTAGCAAAAATGGTAACAGTTATGTGCTTACCATATAGCTTTCCTTCTAACCCCCATTTTATACAATATATTAGAAAAGTTTATAATTCTACTAATAAAGGATGGCCTCGTGCTACCGTGAAGGCCGACATTTATAAATATAAGCATGAATATGAACAATATTTGCGATATCTATTTACCCATATAGATTGTCGCATTGCAATTACTACGGATATAGGTAGAAGTGCCAATGACTGTGACTATTTAATCGTTACAAGTCATTGGATTGACGAGGACTGGATAATGCAAAAACGCATTATCGCCTATAGAATAGTTAAGTCACGCCACACTGGTAAATTTATTGCTAGCACGGTATCAGACATTTGTAGATATTTTTTTATTAGAGATAAAATAATGTCTGTTACCATGGATAATGCGTCTAGTAACACAAACGCAATAGGCATGCTTACAACTACTTTAAATCCCGCATTTTCTAATATTTTTCATGTTAGGTGCATTTGTCATATTTATCATTTAATTGTCGGTGACGAAATGAAAATGTTAAATATAGAAATAAAAAAGGTAAAAATGGCTCTTAATTGGCTATTTTACTCAAACCGTAGAAGTAGACTTAGAGAATATTTTAAAAAATATGATGAATGTGACCTTAGAGAAAGAAAGGTTCCTAAACCTTGCCCGACTAGATGGAATTACATGTATGAAAGTCTAGTTGTTTGCGTATGAATATAGAAACCCAATTACCGCAACCTACAATGCTCGTGTAGGTGGTGGTGATGATGAAGACGACGAGCACCTAACTAATCAAGATTGGGTTAACGTTAAAATACTTATAGATTTTTTAGAACAATTTTCAGTAGAACCTAACGATTTATCTGGGCAATAGTATCCTACTATTTCTAACTTTTAGTTTATATTGCTGCACTTGCAGATTTATTTGATCAATTTTCAGATGGTGGTGTAATTTATCAATTTTCCATTGATTCTATGAAAGAAAAATTTAAAAAATATATTTTCCCTATCCCCCCTATTTTTGGCGTTGCCGCACTATTAAACCCTACCATGAAATTAGGAGGTCCTCACTTTTGGTACTCAAAAATTTATAACTCTTTGTCACTTTCACCTGAGGAATTTGCAACACTTGGAGATGCAAAAGCCTCAATTAAAATAAATGCACAGACAATTTATAATGCATATCAAACTGTCGTAGATCATGCTAGACCCAATATTCCAACTCCTACTTCGTCTACTTCACAAACAACTAAAAGAACTGCTGGCATAAAGGCCCTCAGTGCTTGGACGGAGTTCAGGGGTTCCCAAGGTGACAATATTGGTGATAGTTCACAACTAAATGAGCTTCAAGTTTATTTGTCGCAGGGACTTGAATCAGAGAATCCCGACGGCTCCTTCGACGTTTTGGAATGGTGGAAGGACAAACAAAAATACTATCCGGTTCTTTCAAGGATGGCTTGAGATATATTAACCGTTCAAACTTCAACGGTGGCATTGGAGAGCGCTTTCAGTCAAGCGAGACTTTAACTCGGTGATCATAGAGCGTCGATGAGGGAGAGCTTGGAAAAGGCGGTACTCTTCCGAGATTGGATCCGTTTGGAAAGAAGAAATTTCGGACTTGCAGAATCACAACCGGATGTCGACGAAGCTTATGAAGAAATGCTATCGGAACTTGTGCAGGATGCGGCTTCGCCCGAAAGCGGTGATGAACAAGCCTCTTTTCCATCACCGCCAATGGAAGTTCCTCCGGACCTTGAAGGATTTATGAGATTTGTTAGGGATAATACTTAGAGTAATATGTAACTTTCTTAGTTTTTTTTCCTTTTAATGGTGGTATTAGTACCTTGCTGTGCTCATTCCATTGGGGGTAGGAAGACTAAGAAAGATAATTGTTTAGTTTATTATGTAACTTGTATTTTGGCACATCTTCCTTAGTTTGTTTTCCTTTTAATGGTGGTATTAGTTGTGCTCATTCCATTGGGGGAAGGAAGACTAAGAAAGATATTGCCATTTTTTGTTAATGTCATAATAATAATAAAAATTATAAGACATTATCTTGAATATTTCTTTGCAATTTATTCTGTCTTTAAATATGATATGGTATATATATATATATATTATATATCTAATACATATGTTATACATATATACATATATAATATATGTATATATATATATATATTATAATACATATAATATGTATATGTATATATATATATATACATAATATAATTATAAATATATACATATTATATATATTCAATATATACAATATATACAATATATACACATAATGACCAGGTGCATAGTTATACCCATGCGTTTTGACATTCAAAGTTAAAGCATCAAAAATATTAACATCAGAAAGAGATAATTGCAAATTGGGTTGTGTGTTGAAATATACGGGTCCATAAGCCACCGTAGATTAAATTGAACCCATCAGAGACTGTCTGAAATTTAAGTTTCTGGCATCTCTTAAAGCTGCCAAGAAAGTCTCTGGTAATCCTTTAAGGGTTAATGGCTTAAATGCAATCTGCACCATGCCAATATGAATAAAATTATATCTATGTTTATAAACATCTATATCACGATGTTGTAATAGACGAATAGTCTGTTCTGAAGAATTTAAAGCAAGAGATTGCTCTGTCATTTTTATTAGTTGTTTAGACGACAGTTTATCAAACCATCCAAAATCATAAATATTTTTAATAGGGACTTGAGGAATAGTCTATTTGTTTAACAAATCTAAATTCGGAGGTACATCTACCTCTTCTAATCTAGTATTTTTAATACTAGTATCTCCCGTATCCATATTCATAAAAGAATCTATGTTGAATACATACTGTCTCAGTTTCGTATTAACGAAATTCCTAGGCTCTGATACCACATAATGACCAGGATCTGTCGGTGCCGGCGGTAGTCCGTTCGACGGTGATAGACCTTAATCAAAAGAGCACCCTTGTCATCAAACAAGAATTAAAATAAAGGGATTCTAGGATATGAATTTTTAGCCTTATTATTATGTACATAATTAGTTGTATGGTAAATTCTTTTACCCGAGCAAGGGGCCTGTCAGTAACTAAATACTGCGGTGACTTCAGACCATGTGTGTAGGATACCCCGAAAGGCTCACTGGGATTAAAACGGCCTTAAACAACAACAATAAACGGCCTCTCACCAGACGCTACACGTAGCCACTAAGGCAAATCGAAGTCTGCAGTAAATAGTACGACTGTACCACCATCTCGGAACCAAGCTAAAAATTACATGATTATAAGTTAACTATTCATATTTAGAGTCTCTTGATTTTAATAGAGTCTAATTCATAGTTAATATGAAGCTTAAGAAGTAATCGTATTCAACATAGATATGAATTTAGCCGGCTATAAGCCTGGCCATCGGAGATTAAAATATAAAACAAAATAAAAGTAAATAAAATAAAAGTAGTACCTGGTGCACTTTTTGATTTCTCTTTACAAAATTACAAACTTGAAATATACAAATCTGATTACTAAAACTTAGAGAGAAGATAGAGTATACAAGGCTTAGAGAGAGAAAGAAAAACTTAAAAAATTCTAATGCTGAATAATGAGGCAAAAGCCTCTATTTAAAGAAAATTTTTGTACAGTATTTTACTATTCACACATCAGTGAATAGTGACCATTTCTACTGTTCACACATCAGTGAACAGTGACCGCTATCGCCGTCAAGTCCCATGAGTATGACTTGTGGGGTCCACTTTCCCTGTAGGGTTCACTATCCGATTACTGTTTCGTCTCTTTTTCCTTCAATTTTTGTAGAAAATCTTCTACTTCTGAAAGGTCCACACTTTTAGCACTTTGTGAATTGTCATCTTTGTTACAGGAATATCCTGTATTACTCTTCATTGAAGTGTCTGATTTATCCATTTCAAATAGCAAAGTCCTCTTAACATCTTTCAGATATTCCTCCACCATCTACTGTTTATTATTGTGCTGGAGATTGATTTTTCGAGCAATATATTTGATAGAAATATCATCCATCATAGCTTTTGTAGCCTTTTCTTTGTAAACTTTTATTGCCGCTTGGATATTATCTACGGTCTCTTGTCCATGCATCTGATTGGTGTTTGGGTCAACTTTTATCATCTTGTCCCAAAAATTATTGAAATATACCCGATATAAACAGGGAATTTGTTCGTGAGTATAACCAACTTATGGTATCCATTTGTGTATCTATGGAATAGAAAATTCCAAAAAGAAGTAAATTTGTCCCATTTTTTCGGGCCAACATATATGTTCCTGTTTAAATAGAGTATCCAAATCTGGAGATAATGTGAGCCATTCCTCATATAATTTCTTGTAGAATGCCGGTAATATATTTATTGATGGACCGTGGTATGACCACCAGTGTAAAAACCAATTTGGAATTTTTCCCGAGTATATTTTGGGACATACTTTAATGAACCAAGTATGCTTGTGCCTATCATTATTGTAGTATAACACATCTGAAAAAGCTTGGATATAATCCCAATAAGTATAGCTAAATTGTTGCTTATTGTCAAGTATAACTTGACGCTCTTTCATTGTGGAAGTCCCCCACTCTTCAGCAGATATAATCTGCTTAATAATCAATTTAGAAAAATTTATAACATTATTTTCATGGTTATTACCATAAAAGTGCTGAATCTCAGCACTGCCTGAATTCTTCAGAATAGACTCGTAGTATGACCGAGTTTTGTATGATTTTCCAGGGAAGTATAACTTCTCAATTAAATACCGTTGGAGTATCTTCCAAGGGTCTTCTTTCCACTGTAAGTCGTGGTTTTCTAAAGGAAATATCATTTCCCTTTTTGTCACCTTTTCGTAATTCCTGATATCATCAGTTCGACTGCCATAGTTGCATAGGTATCACCTTGTGGAGTTCTTTGTGAGGCCAAATATGCCTGTAATTGCTCATATAATGAGCTATCCTTTGGAATATCTTCCATATTAATTGATCGAGAGGAAGATTCTCCTCTTTCTTGAGAAATCTTCTCATTTATAAGAGTTTTTCCACCTCTTTGTATAATAGGAGTAGTATAAGCACTCCTTCCTCCACGGCCTCTATAGTTGCCGTAATTTCCTTTTTCTTTTCCCCTATCAGAGGAAGATTTTGGCCATTGCTGGCTCATCCTGCATTCAGACCATATATTAGTCATTTAAATATTCACGCGATAAAAAGTCAGGAAGAGAATTATCAATTTCCTTTTTATATTCTATATCAAAATCGAATGGCGCTAATTGTGCTTGCCATCTAGCAAATATAATCTTGGAAGCATCATGCTTAAAATCTTTATTAAACATAAATTTAACGGCTTGTGCATCAGTTCTTATTAAGAACTTCTGATTGCATAAATCATCCTGAAATTTTAAAACACATTTAACAATAGTGATCATCTCATGAGCCACAGTAGCATATTTCTTCTGAGCCTCAGTCCATTTTCCTGAATAATATCTTATCAGATATTCTTTCTTGTCATGGGGGTTTAGTTGCTTCAATATTCACCCGAAACCGATATTAGAAGCATCAGTTTCAATTATTTTCTTCCATACTGCATTAGCCAAGGCTAAACATGGAAGAGTAGCAACTTTTTGCTTTGCTTGCTTAACAATTTGAGTGTGACTATCAGTCCACGGAGTTTTATTTCCCTTTTTTAGTCTATCATATAAGGGAGCAAGATCACGAGACATATTTTTTTAGAAAGGAGAAATATAATTTAAACTACCAAGAAATCTTTGAAGCTGAGTTCTATCAGTAATAACATCAGGGAATTTAGATGCAAAATCTATAACTCGCTGAATTGGTGTAATTTTACCCTGACAAATATGATGTCCAAGAAAACGAATATTAGTTTGAAACAAACTCATTTTTGGTTTAGATATAACCAAACCATTTTGAATGACAATTCGTTTAAAAATGTCTAAGTGCCTATAATGCAATTCTAAAGTTTTAGAATAAACAAGAATATCATCAATGTAAATAATAAGAAAATCCATATAAGGATTAAGAATATCATTCATGATTTTTTGAAATTCAGAAGGTGCGTTATTCAAACCAAAAGGCATTACGTTCCATTCGTATTGCCCAAAAGGAACATTAAAAGCGGTTTTATAAGTATGTTCCTTAAATAATTGAATCTGCCAATAACCTGATTTTAAATCAAATTTAGAAAATATATTGGCGTCATGTAATCTAGAAAGTAAATCCCTTTTATTAGGGATCGGATATTTAATCAATTTTAAAACCTTATTTAAAGGCTTATAATTGATAACTAATCTAGGAACTCATCGTTCCTTTTCAGCCGCATTATTCACATAAAAAGTTGTACACGACCAAGGTGATCGAGAAGGTTTTATCAACCTTTTTGTAATAAGCTGTCAATTTCTTTTTTACAGAATTCAACTAACTCTGTGTTCATTTGACAAGGTCTCGATTTCGTCGGAATATTTTCCTCAGAAAAGGAGTCCTCATAAGGAAGAGAGACCACATGCTTTTTCCTATCCCAAAAAGCACTGGGGTGGTCTGCACAAATAGAGACAGCAAATTGTTCAGAAATCAATTTAATCTTTTCCTGAACTTTAGCTGATTTTAGTGTATCAGCTATTGACATGCTGTAAATTTCATACTGCAAATAATTCGTGTGACTATTTTTCTACATGTCCATGGAGTTTTGAAAAATCCAAACATCTCAGAGATAGATAGAGAGGTAGGAATTTCTCGAACAAACCGCACTCCTTCGTATACGTCAGGAGTCCATTGATGAGAAGGGGCTGGGGAAAGCTTGAACCCAATTCCTACGGTAATGAATATGAGCGCAATTGAAATTCCTGGGGAGTTATACATTTGTGTATTGATAAGACCGTTTACTATTTCTTGAAGCTCAATCTCTCCCCCGGATGAACCATATAGCCAAGAGAAACCATGAACCAGAATAGAAGAGCTTGCCCCACCCATGAGTAAATATTTCATAGGAGCCTCATTAGACCGTACATCTTTCTTGGTATATCCACATATTAGGTAGGAGCATAAACTGAAACTTTCTGGGGCTACAAAGATAGTTATTAAATCGTTAGCACCGCATAAAGACATTCCCCCTAGAGTAGCTGTTAATACGAATATATATATATATCAAAAATCCATTTTACAAGGGCTGAATAGCTCCGATACAAAGGCCGAGCAGCCTTGATACACAGTATTAAGCACAGAAAGGGATAAAATCGAACAAAAGCGACTTGATCTTGACCGGATCCCGCCTCGTCATCAGGATTTCCGAGGTCTTCTCATTCTTCGGACCCGACTAAACCCTCGGAATCATCTTCTTCGGGATAGGCCAATTTTCTGGCCTCGGCTTCAGACACCTTGGCATCCTCAATCTCCGTAGATAAGTCAAAACCTCGTGCGTTGACTTCCTCGAGGGCCTGCCTACGGTATTGCCACTTCATATGCTCAATCATATTTTTTGATTGGTTTTGAGCCGCTTCGGCATCAGCCTTGTATTGATCCACCATTTCATCTGCTTCATCTTTGATCACGACAACTTCCGACTGGCCATTTAAGCTCCTTGCCCAGATTATCTTGATCTGAGACAACCGAATCGACCCGAGATTGAAGCTCCTCGGCCCTTTTGGTCTGGATCTCGGCCTTCTCCTTTGCCGCTCTTAGCTGGGTCTTTGCTGAAGTTAGTTGTTTCCGAGCTGCCTCATTTTTCGAGGCCAGATGATCCATCTTGCTCCTCCACTCATCGGCCTCAGCTTTAACCACATCCATCTCAGTTTGAAGCTGATCGATCCGATTGAGTTGCTGGACCTGTAGATTTTGACCATCAGTCACTCAATCAAATTCGTCATCACTTACTTCAAAAACTTTTACCTGCTCGACCAAGTCAGAATGATCCTTCCGAGCAACCTCCAGTTCGGCACAAAGGCTCTTAGCCCCCCCTTCAAGCTGCTCATTGAGAAGTTTAAATGTGTCTTTCTTCTCAATAAGCTCTCGAGTCTCGACCTCATGGCGTTTGAACTCTTCCCGATATCGGAGAAAAGGTTCGTGGTGAAGTACCGAGGCCTACAAGCACAAAGGAAAATGTTACGATTACTTACGATGAACTTTGAGTACATAATAAAGGACATCCAAAGTTACCCGATTCAACTCCTACTGAGCTTCATTAAACAAGTAGTGCGCTTCCACCTCATTCATTTTGGCTTGATTCTCTTCGTTCACCAAGCACTGAAGGTAGCTAGCCACACCTACAGGGGCAGAAAGAACCCGAGCATCCTCAGGAAGGGAAAAAACAACGGTGCGTTTTCGATTAGGATATGCGCTAGGGGCTGGGAATCGGTCGAGTAATTTCGGACTAGAGGAAGTCTCGCTTGTTTCAAAGGGTGAGCTCTTCCTCGGAATCTCTATATCACTGAACCCAATAACATCTTCCATGGCCGTCAAATCCACACCATCAAAAAAATCACGGAAAGAGGTTTTCGATCTATGGACTCCCTCGAGGAGGCATTCTTTTGCTACTTGCGCCTCGTTAAACATCGACTCTTTGAACGAGGGCGAATCGACGATCTCAATCGGACCAAGTGCTCCCTGTGGCGCTTTCCTCGTATCAAGGGAAGCCTCAGCACCTGCCTCCACCTCGGCTTCCCCAACTCGATGAACATCGACTTCGCCTACCCCTGGTTAGGAGTCTCCTTGCATTTCGAGCTGTGACGGCACACTGGCCACAAGGTCAAAGTCTTCCTCTTCCCCCTCGGACTCATCCCTCAATCGATGGAGCAAGTCCAGAGACAATACTCGACCGCCGGCACTTCCCTTGGGCTTATGCGCCAATCTTTTCTTTGGTTTCTTCTTATCGAGGCCCGGAGAACTCGGAGCCCTTTTCCTTTTATTCTCTTTATCTTGCTTCTAAGCAGAGGGCTCAGTGTAAATATCATCATCCATGGGCGGAGGCCTCATTTCAACATCTTTTGATAAACCTATGAAAGGGAAGCAAAGCAAGTAAGAAATCGATGGCGTAAAAATTTGGTCGAATGTAACTTAAAGAAAAAATCTCACCATGAGAACGGGCCTCTCACCGGCCCTTCGAAAGCTCGCGTCATGTGCGCTTGGAATATGGTTTTTGCAACACGACACGATCCCCTCGACCCACTCCTTGAGTCGAGGAACTGCTTCTGGTACCCGAGCGACAGCTGCACCATAGAAAATTGATAAGAAGAAGGGCAAAACAGAAATGATAAACAAATTCCTAAAGGCAGGGTTATACTTATGCTTCATGTTTCATTTTTCAGGGAATGGCATATCCTCAGCAGGGATTAGGTCCGATATTTTCACTAGAACAAATTAGCCCAACCAGCCTCGATCCCTATCCTCGTCGATGCTTGAGAACAGTTGAGAACAGGGCCTTACTGGCCCTACGGGCAAGTTTTATTAGTCCCCCTCGATAGAGTCGGGGACTGTACAGATACATGACATGATCTATGGTGAAAGGATACCCCTCGATCTTATTTACAAAAAAGCGGAGAAGGATAACTATCCTCCAGAAGGAGGGATGAATTTGGCCTAGGGTTACCTCGTATCTTTTAGAAAAGGCGGTGATGACCGGGTCTAAAGGGCCCAATGTGAAGGGATAAGTGTAAACATTTAAAAGGCCCTCCACGTGGGTAGTGATTGCTTCCTTGGGCGTGGGAACCACCACGCACTTACCGACCCAGTTGCAGTCCTCCTTGGCCTTATCGAAAACAGTATCGGTGATCGACCAAATGTATCTCGTGACCGGTTCACACCTCCCCGGTATCGAGAAGGTTTTCTCAACCTTGAAATTGGCTCCGGTTGAACACCCCGAGGGGATGAACATCTTTAGAAGGGGTTCCGGTGTCGGTTCCTCGGTAACAACAGGCGAAACGTTCTCAGTCGGTTTCACGGAAAAGAGAGTTTCTTTTTGAAGAACGGATTTTGAGGTCTTTGTCATTATTTCTAAATAGAAGAGAAAAGAAGATACCGATAAGAAGGAGATATAATTAACAGATAGCTTCTGAAGGCTTTTAGAAAACCAGAAGGCAAGAGATTTCAAAAATGAGAGTGATGAAGTTTCCTTAAAAACACAAGTATTTGAATATAAAGGTTCTAATGAATGGATGAGAAGTGTATTTACAGTTTCTCAAAACGGCGGTTCGCATCCTAAAGCAGCAGATTGTTAACTGACGCGCATTTAAAGCCTTAGAGACTGCACTGACGGGATGTTTCTACTGTTCGTATCACTTACGTCTTGAGTCTGTCGTCATTTATTGGAGTAAGAATCGGAAGCTCGTATGGTGAGAATCTGAGGCTCATATCGTTTCTCGTCATTACCCTCGGAAAAACGAGGGGACTATCTGTATACGGTCGAAATCATTATCGACTATTGCATGATTGATCGGGCTCGGAACGCGAAGGGTTGAAGATCGACCCCGAGTTTCATCGAAGCAGAACACGAGGTCAGAATGTTCGTCCTCGAGAACACTGAGCCCGTGATCTCGAAACCAACCCTGACCCTGAATATGCTCGAGGGAAGATCGTCAAACCAAAATAACGGAAAGCCAAAATATCCGTAACAGGTCGCGCATCACGGCGGGAATCTCGACACAAATCACGAGAACCGCTCAATTAGTAAATCATGAGATTTTTTACTTTGTACAGAAGTTTATCTAGAGTATGATTCCTCCATTATATAAAGGGGGTCTGATTATTTATAGAACATTCATATTGTCATCTAAAAAGCTATATACTGGTCTCTTTAGTTATTATTGTCTCATTATTCTATTCCGACTTCGATTGCAACGCTTCTTGGTCCAAGGGCGATCAACCTACAAGGTCATCACTGCCCGACTTGGGTGGTTTGCATTCATTTTTTATCATTAATTTTAATTTTAATTTGATTTCTCATTTTTTGTATCAAATTAGATCACGTATCCTTAAAACTGCGTATAAATTCAATTGTTATCCAATTTTGAGGGTAAACAATAGCAAACCTTGACTCCGATTGGTTGCTGAAATGCTTGCTATGAGTGTCCGCTAGAAACCAGACTTTGCCGCGGGAGCAAAGAATCCGTTGGATGATGAAAAGATTGCCAAATTGTGCAATTGGTTTCATCAAAGAGCACGAGATTCCCCATTTCTATTAAGTTTAAGCCCGAAACAGATTTGCCAGTTGTGTTTGTAGACCAAACAACAGTGCCATCAGAGTCTGCCAAGACCAAGTCACCATCTTGGCCTAGGTGCAAGGTTGCATTGGCTTTGACAGGATGGTTTCCGTTAGCAGGCCAAACTAACTGGGAATCTATAAAATATGCATCTTCGCTCGCAGCCGAGATGGCAGGGAATGCAAAGATGATACCAAGAAGGCATTCGGTGCTTTCGCCATTGCAATAGAAGGCAAAGAGGTGGCACTTAGTGCCATCAGTTGCCTTCAGAAGGATGGGTGTCCAGAGAGATAAGCCTAAGGTGGAGTCAGCAAACGAAAACAGCGTGTTGATCCGGTAAGTGGGAAGTCCTGCAATAGAATTCAGAAGATTGGGGTTTAGGTACTACGACATCTGGGATGAGGCAAACCTGGTTGACAAAAAGTGGAGATAAATGATGAGTAGTACAGGAAAATACACTCTCTGCTCCACAAACATTGCTTTCTAAACGAAGCTAAAGCTAAGAAAATGTTTGAAATCTGGACCAGTTTGCTAGCTACCTCTCTCTATATTTTACTAATGCCTGCTGTTGTGCCTTTTTCTTTGAATGTGTGTCTCTAAGTCAATACAAGAGAGCTGCCTCAGAAAAACTTTAAATTAATGTGTTTATCGACTTTTAACACTTATTTTATAATTGTAAGAAATGGAGACCTGTCATGCTTAGAGACTATTTTTAAACACGTGAAGTATGAATATCATATTGTTTCCCCTTCCCCAGTATTCAAAAGCAAAGTGGGACGACAGACTGGTGTCCTCCTTTTCCCTATTATTTTAAAATTTAAAGGATCTAGAGACTAGAGACGACCACTTTCCCTTCTTTATTCTTACAAGTTCCAGGTTGCTTCTTGATATAACTATAAAATACGTAATAAAATAAAACAAAATAAAACTAGAAGAGAAAAGGTAGGGACCATCTGCAGAATGTCTGCAAAGTGAGCGCCAACTGCAGTTTTTCTTATAAGTCAAAGAGTTTCATTAATAATCACCAAGTCAGTGATCGGCAACTGCATTTTGGTAAGTAAATTCGAACGTTCACAGATTGTTAAAAAGGAAATTCGAACATTAGAAAAAATTATGCAGGCATTAACTTTTAGTATTATTAATTTCTTGTTTGGAACTTTTTTTTAACTTATATATTATTAATACAATTATTCGTCATACAACCTATTTGATATTATCCTATGTATAACTAATACATAGCAAACCATATTAGCAATACCAAGGCTATTAATGCATGCATTAGCATGGTTAAAGACAAAATTATCCTTAAAGTCCCTTAAAGCTAAACAACATGGAGGGCGTTTTTATAAACAATTAATTTTTAAAAAAAAATTATGCAATGTATTTTAATTTTTAATACGCCACACCAAACAATAGATAAGGAATAATCTCTGCATAACTAATGCTTGCTTTATTAATCCATGCATTATTAATCTCTGCATTACTAGTACACCTTATTCAGCACTATTCTTCTGCACTCTACCATAGAAAAACACAAATACATATAGAAAAACACAAATACATTATAAATAATTCTTATTTCTTATGACTATGTAGTTGAATTTTTATTTCTTTTTATACTATATTAAGAATTAATATAACAGCACTTATTTCTTAAACATCTTCAGATTATAATTTAGAAAACGGAAAAACCGCAAGGGAGTTGAGCGTAATGGACAAGTTGGCAATAAATGATCTTGTTCAATGGAGTTGTCAATTGCAACTTACCAATTTTTATATTTTACATGAGCCACACTGGAAGAAATAGATTTATACAGGAGCCTATTAGTTGATAATACTAGTCAAGTTAAAACTTTTACTTTTCGGCTCCTGCTTTTCTAGGAGTTTAGCCTTATATATCAATAGAAAATATAAAAAATTCGTTTTCTTTTAATACATCACTAGAAAATATTAAAAACTTTTAGCACTTTTGGCTTGAGATGAGTTTGAATTGACTAGCATGATGGCTAAGGATTCATATAGCCGATCCCAACTTGTTTGGCACTAAAGCGTTGTTGTTGCTAATTTACCTAATTTATTTTTAACCAGAATCCAGAAAACATTTATTAATTCTGAAACTAGTCCTTTTATTTCAATTTATTTGACCCCAAGTTGGTAAGCTATCAAAAATCGTAAGTTTGAGGTTCATTCCACAGGAAGAAAGGTGTTAGTATCCCAGTACTGCATAAACATAGGTACTTGTCTAATACTAATTAAATTTTGAATTTGTCTGGTTAAGGTAAAACACGAAGCATATAGATAAACCTAATACCACAAGGGTTGGCCTCAGATGGATTTTTTGATCAAAAAAAAGAAAAAAAAAGGAAGGTTACGTTGCGTTAGTTCTTTGATCATGGCATGATCAGTTGTTCCATACAGAAAACTCTAGATTTGCTTTGAGGACCTTTTCCGATAGCATATCACAATTACGATTACTGGACATTACCAGTTGCAGTTCCTTAATGCAAATGTCAGCACTTAAAACACACGTTGAGTAGCTGCAACGACGCAGTATTATATTTCCTGTCGCATACCATTTAAGAAGCCTCTACATGATAGAAACATGAGGCTCAAAAATATACAGAAGTTATTAACATTACATTTCATGATATTTAATCTCATACACCAAAAAAAGTTTCACGAAATCTTATGATATTGACATGACACATCCATAAATTGGTTTCGAAGAAAAAATCTTAAGCTTATTGTTTACCTTGGTCCCGATAAAACTGAAGCCAATTTCATACTGATAGTGGCTTCCCTCTGTTGGTTGTCTGCCCCAACCCGAGGTACGTTTGTGAAATTGTAATCCAAGTTGGATTCGACAGGCACCAAACCTTCCAGCGCCTTAACCACCAATGTCATTGAAGGCCTCTTGGTGTAATCTCCCTGGAGACATCACGCAGCAATGCTCATCATTTCTGTCACTGCTTCTCTGTGGAGCTGCATATCCTCGTGTCAACCATATCCATGAGCTGCTCTTCTTCCGCTTTTCTCCTAAAAACACTAACCAAATGGACATCTTCTTCATCAGCCTGGGACCCATCCAAATTCTTTCGCCTACAGAGAATTTCCAAGAGCACAATTCAAGGCATATACATCAACTTTCTCAGTGATTATGGAACTCAACCATTCGGGGGCAAGATACCCTGGTGGTCCTCTCATTCTACTTACAACTTTGCTGTGTCTTTCTCGATTAGTATTGACAACCCAAAATCAGATATCTTAGCATTGATATTGATCCAGAAGGATATTTTGTGGTTTGATGTCCAAATGATATCTTCTGGCTGCAATCCTCGTGTAGATAAGCTAACCCTTTTGCAATATTTGATATTATCCTTTGCCTTGTAAGCCATGTAAGCCCATTTTCATGGGAAATCCACCTCTCCAATGATCCATTTACCATGCTCTTTTCAGCACAAAATCCAATGAGTTTTACCAAATTGACGTGGTGAATTCCACCGACTATCTTCACTTCTGCTAAGAATGATTCCATCACATGACCTACACCATCCAGATGCTTCACAACTATTTTGGTGCCATTACTCAGTGTTCTCTCATATGCAGAACCAAATCCTCCTTCCTCTAGCTTTGTGTTGAAATCTTCAACTCATTGTAAGAGAACCGAGTTAGCATTCCCGGTAAGATTGGCTCTAGATCTAGAAGATCCCCAACCTTGCTGGGCTCATGTGTCCTCTTTCTGAAAAGAACAAAGCATGTATTGGTAATTATCCCAAAGAAAGCTGCAAGAGCAGATCCTATTATCACTCTGAGAGGTATTGGTTTTTTTCCTCCAGACATGATTGGAGGTTGATTCTGTGCCTTTGAGGAATCTTCTGATTTTGAGGAATTCTGCACCTTAAGAAATACTCTCGTGTCCATTTCACCCTCATTATCTATGAGAAAGAAGACTTCATTCAATAACAAACAGCTCCCTCTTCGAGCCCCATCCAAATCATAACTGAAAACAATAGCTTTGCAGGAATAGATGCTCAGACAGGCCCTTTTGCAATCTTCCAACTTTTTCCCCTCAAGCCGTGATATGCTAGAATCTAGTTCATGAATGAACTCAAATGCAAAATATGTGGTATTTCTGAGCTCTACGAAACTATGATACTGCGAGGAGTTGCAGTAAATGGATGTCAGCTGTGAACATCCAAGATCTTGTTTCCTCTAAAAATATGTCCTGAAGGAATTTCTTTCTGGCGGACAAGTAGATTGCCCGTTATTTGTGCAAATGCTATATCTTCCACACACCATTAGTAAGCCCGTAAATGTCCACTTAAGTACTTTCATCTCCCATTGGTAAGCCCGTAAATGTCTATCCGGCCCAAGCTTTATAATTGAGCTGATGATGTAGGAGGGTATTGTAGAGAAGTAAGGGTTTGACCATCAAAACTGAAATAAGAACTGTCCGGAGAAGGTGAAGCGTAGTAAAACTGAGGTGGGTCAGAATCTACATAAGTGGCAAGGCTTCCATTGAGGATAGTTAACAATAGCAAACCTTGACTTTGATTGGTTGCTGAAATGCTTGCTATGAGCTTCCGCCAAGAAACTAGACTCTGGCCCGGGAGCAAATAATCCGTAGGATGATAAAAAGATTGCCAAATTGTGCGATTGGTTTTATCAAAGAGCACGGGATTCTCTGTATCTCTCAAGTTTAAGCATGAAACAGATTTCCCATTTGTATTTGTAGACAAAAAAACAGTGCCATCAGAGTCCTCCAAGGCCAAGTTACCATCTTGGCCTAGTTGTAAGGTTGCATTGGCTGTTGGCCCAAGTGAAGTTTGTTTTGAGGATTAATAAAGGAACTCGAGCATGAACCAGGTCCATACACAGTATGCACAACACGGGTAGATTCGAGCATAAGGGATGCACGTGAAGGAGATAAGCTTAAGTTGTTATATCTGATATCTCCTAATCGATAAAGTTGCATAAAAGATGAGGAGAAGGAATCCTTACTCGAAGAGAACTTTATCCAAGATAAGAGAGGAGTTAGAAGTTGAAGATAACTAGAACTCTTCTACCAAGGAAGAGTAGCATTAGAGCTCTAGTTATTTCCCCATCTACTAACTCTATATATTGCAGGATTTTCTCATTTTACAATAAAAGATGAGGAGAAGGAATCCTTACTCGAAGAGAACTTTATCCAAGATAAGAGAGGAGTTAGAAGTTGAAGATAACTAGAACTCTTCTACCAAGGAAGAGTAGCATTAGAGCTCTAGTTATTTCCCCATCTACTAACTCTATATATTGCAGGATTTTCTCATTTTACAGGTACACACAAATGCTGAAGTTAAACGTGAGTTGAGAGCAAAATAACAAGGCATTTTGCAAACAATTCTTGTGTGATTCAAGTGTGCGAACCTGAAGCTACATGAAACAGATAGAAGAACCAGTTCCAAGTGTTTGTCTTTTATTCTAGTTCAATTGTAGTAGGTATTTTCAAGTTGTACCTTTCAGCTTTATCTAGAAGCAATTATAATAGGTACTCTGAGTATTCAAGTTAGAGTTAACTTGAAGTTGTCACAACAGTTAGAGGCTGGTTGCCACAACGGGATTAGAGGTAATCTTTAGGTATACAAAGAGTTTTGTAAATGTCGTTTTGGCTCAGTGATTTAGTGAAGCGCTGGGGAAAATCCTACTTAGTAGGTCATGGTTTTTCACCTTTTGAGCAGGTGTTTTCAATGTAAAAATACATGTGTTCTTTACTTTCCGTATTATTTATTCCGTAACTGTAGTATAAGGAACGCATAGAAGAACCATGTCCTTCGATAATCCAATGCACGCAAAAATCAGGTACCACACAAATCATCCCCCTTTTGTGTAGTATTGAAGTATAAAACATCAATTGGTATTAGAGCGGGTTCTCCTTAAAAAGGCTTACACCTTAGGAGAAGATCAACACATGAGTGCACCATTTGGAAATTGGGAAGGGCAATCCACTTTTAGGCCACCACTCTTTAACGGCCAGTACTACTCTTGGTGGAAAAACAGGATGAGAGATCACATTATAGGAGAGGACTATGAGCTATGGGACATTGTCACCGATGGTCCACTGGCTACCTTGAAAATAAATGCTGAAGGAGTAGAGGTGCCAAAGACAAGAGCGGATTGCACTGATGAAGACTTGAAGAAATGAGAGAAGAATGGGACTTGGTCCAAATGAGTACAGCAGAATCCAAAGTTGTACTAGTGCTAAGAAAATTTGGTACACATTGCAAGTGGCTCGTGAAGGAACACCTTAGGTGAAAAGATCCAGAGGAACTCTACTATATTCTCAATATGAGAATTTTACTATAAAGGAAGGAGAAACCATTCAAGAGATGTGCACAAGATTCACTATACTAAAAAATGAGCTAAAGTCTCTTGGAAGGATTATTCCTTAAGAAGATAGAGTCGAGAAGATACTGACAAGGGTTTTGTCTATCACTTGGGAGAGCAAAATCACTGCCATTCAGGAATCAAAGAATATTTTCACTCTCCGACTGGATGGATTAATTGGAAATCTTACTTCCTATGAATTTAGGAGACAAACTATGAAAATGGATGTACCTAAGAAGGAAAAGAGCTTGGCACTCAGAATCAATGAAGGTTCTGATATAGAAGATGATGAAATGGCTATATCACTAAGGACTTCAAGAAGTACCTGAGGAGAGGAAAGGGTTTTTCAATAAGTGGAAGCTATAGCAAGTCAAAATCTCCTGAGAAGCAAACAAATGATGGCTGCTCAAGTTTAGAAAGACTGATCACCACATCAAGAATTGTCCTTTATGGGAGATTGACTGGAAGAAGAAAAAAGCTAAACGAAGGAACAGGAAGAGGGAACAGGTTCAACCCAAGAAAAGCAACAATAAAGGATCAACCAAGGCTATGGTCGGTGCTTGGAGAGAAAGCTCAGATGAGAGCTTAGATGATGATGATGATGATGATGAACAAACACTTATGGCCATTGGAGAATCTGATGAAGAAACTGAGGTAAGTATAATTCATCTCAAAGACAAAATTAAATTGTTGTCTAAAAAAAGGTTATCTGAGTTACTTCTAGAATGAATTGATGAATATAAGGATGTAAACAATGAAAAGGAACAATTGTCTAAAGAATATGTGATTTTGAAGGCTAAATGCAAAACCTGGAACTTAGGGTTAGTGAAACTGTAAGTGAAAACACTGTGTTGAAGACTAGGTTCATGCACTTGACTCAACTGTCCTAGAGCTTAGATCTGAAAATCTAAAAATGAAATTAGGAAAGGTAAAAAGATAGTTGATCACACATAACTCACTCTAGAAGAAAACGCAGGAAAAATGAAAGATTCGTTGTATAAAAGGGATGAGCAGGTAAGAATCCTAAAGGAGAATCTAAGCAAGGTCAAACATGAGCTAGAAAGAACTTGTAAATGGAATAGGTCCTCCGATGCACTTTCATGGCTACAAGAACACCATAGTAGCAACAGAATAGGACTTGGCTTTGGGAACCCGGAACCTAAGTGGGATCCCAAAAGCATGTACCTCACACTTACCAGAGAACAAGATTTGCACACACTATGGTAAAACATGTCAGTATAAAAGTGAATGCACTACAAAAGAAAAGGCAAGTCAAAAGAACAACGAATTTGTTCAAGGGAAGAATAGGCTACCAAGTTAGGCTACAAAAAATTTTGTTCATCCTTTTGCCTATAGAAAGGGATCCAAACTAGTTTGGGTTCCTAAGACTAACCCCTGATTTCTTTTTGCAAGTCTAAGTGAAGAGGAGCAGCCAAATATGGTACATGGATAGCGGCTACTCAAAGCACATGACAGGAAGCAAGAATCAGTTTATTTCACTTGAGGACCTTAAATGAAGTAATTTCTCCTTTGAAAATGGGAAGAAATGTGAGATAATTGGGGTTGGAAAAGTAGGTAAGACTGATTATCACTCTATTGATAACGTCTACTTGATAGATGGTCTGAAATACAGTCTAATAAGTGTATCACAATTATATGATAGAGGTAACATGGTAGTATTCACCTCTACAAAATACTTTGTAATTAATCTAACCACTGACAAGATAGTTTTGCAGGGAAAGAGAGTAAACAACATATATGTTGTAGATCTGTCCACACTTTCAGATAATGAACTCACCAGCTTAAGTGTGTTGGATAATGCTCCTTTGGCAAAGTCTAAGTCAACTCAACTAACTAGTCTCCAAGGACTTAGTGATAGGGCTGCCTAACATTAAATTCAAGGAAGATAAAGTTTGTGAGGCTTAAGCAAAGGGGAAGAAAGTAAGATCTTCTTTCAAAAGCAAGGAATTGGTAAGCACCACTAGGACGATGGGACTGATCCATATGGATCTTTGTGGACCAATGAGAATATTGAGCAGAGGTGGTAAGAGATATGTGATGGTGCTTGTTGATGATTACTCTAGGTTTACTTGTACATTGATTTTAACATCTAAAGATGAAGCATTTGACATGTTCACTTCTTTTGTTAGAAAAACTCAGAAACAACTAGGTAATCAACTTGCATCAATTAGGTCTGATCATGGTACTTAATTTGAGAATACTAAATTTGCTGAATTTTGTGATGAACATGGCATAAATCGTAATGTTTTGGCTCCTAGGACTCCACAACAAAATGGAGTAGCTGAAAGAAAGAATAGGACATTGGAAGAAATTGCTAGGACTATGCTTCTTTCTAGTAACCTGCCCCATAGTTTCTGGGCAGAAGCTGTGAGCACTGCATGTTCTATCATAAATAGGTGCATGACTAGACCTCTTGTTGAGAAGATTCCCTATGAGTTACTTAAAGGGAGAAAGCCAAACATATCCCACCTTAGAGCATTTGGATGCAAATGCTTTGTGCATAATAATGGTAAAGAATCCTAGGTAAGTTTGAAGTGATGAGGGAGTATTCTTGGGATATTCTCGCAAAGTAAAGCCTATAAAATCTATAACAAAAAATCTACGTGGGTAGAAGAAAGTGTACATGTGGTTTTTGATGAAACTAACATTCTTTCTAAGAGGCAGGAATATGATGATGAAGCAATTGGGCTGGTAAGAAACTCAAATAAAACCACAACCCTGACTGAAGCTGCACCAGAGGAAGGAACAAGTGATGGAACATGTCCTTCCACCCAGGGCAACTTGATAGGGGGAACTGAACAAAGAGGAAGTGATCTTCAAATCTCGAGGGAACCTATTCATGAACCGTTCCTCAGCAACAAAATATTGAAGAAACATCTAAGGGAAATTAGTTGGTTGTGAAACCTTACAAGTATCAAAGTTCTCATCCATTGAGAACATAATTACTGCTCCAACCTCTGGAATCAAAATTAGATCTTCATTAAAGAATCGTTGTGCTTTTGATGCCTTTTTATCTCTTATTGAACCTAAAAATATTGCTGAAGCTTTGCAGGATGTAGACTGGGTGAATGCAATGCAAGATAAACTCAACCAATTTGAGAGAAGTGAAGTTTGACATGTGGTACCAAGACCCAAGGATAATCAGTAATTGGCACAAAATGGGTCTTCAGAAAAACTTGATGAAGATGAAACGGTTACAAGGAACAAGGCAAGATTGGTGGTTCAAGGATATAGTCAAGAGCAGGGCATAGACTATGATGAGACTTTGCTCCAGTTGCAAGATTGGAGGCAATTAGACTCCTTATAACCTTTGCTACTTATATGGAATTCACTGTTCATCAGATGGATGTCAAGAGTGCCTTTCTTAATGTCTATCTAAAGGAAGAAGTGTTTTGTCAAGCAACCTCCGGGCTTTGAAAGCAAGGAATGTCCTGATCATGTGTACAAGCTTCACAAGACACTTTATGGGCTCAAACAGGCTCCAAGAGCATGGTATGAAAGATTATCAAAAAATTTGCTTGAGCATGTCTACAAGAGAGGTAAAATTGACAATACCTTATTCTTGAAAGAAAAAGGTAAAGATCTCTTGGTAGTTCAGATATATGTTGATGATATAATGTTTGGAGCAACTACTGATAAGTTAAGTAAAGAATTTGCTAAACTAATGGGGAGTGAATTTGAAATGAGTATGATGGGTGAGCTTAATTTCTTTTTAGGATTACAAATTAAACAAAATTTAAATGGAACTATGATCCACCAGTAGAAGTATGTGAAAGAGTTTCTTAAAAGGTTTAAAATGGAAGATTCCAAAGAAATTGACACTCCTATAGCAATAGCCACAAAATTGGATGTAGATGAACCTAGTTCATCTGTTGATAAGAAGTTGTATATGGGAATGATTGGCTCTTTATTGTATCTTACTGCTAGCAGACCTGGCATTGTTTTCAGTGTAGGCCTTTGTGCTAGATTTCAAGCAAGTCCAAAGGAGTCTCACTTGACTGCTGTCAAGAGGATCTTGAGATATCTAAAAGTCACAACTGACATTTATCTATGGTATCCAAAAGGTAGTAATTTCAACTTAGTGGGATATGCTGATGCTGATTATGCAGATTTTCTTGTGGATAGAAAGAGCACCTCAGGCATGGCACACTTTCTTTGCTCATGTCTTGTGTCTTGGGCCACCAAAAAGTAAAATTTTATGGTCTTATCTACTGCTGAAGCTGAGTATGTTGTTACTGCCTCATGTTGTGCTGAATTGTTGTGGATCAAACAACAATTAATGGACGTTGGAATTGATGTAGGTTGTATCCCCATCTTTTGTGATAACACTAGTGCAATTAGTATGACCAAGAACCCGGTTCATCACAAGAGAACTAAGCACATAGATGTTAGGCATCATTTTTTAAGGGACAACTATGAGAAGGGTTGATCACTGTGGAATTTTGTGCTACTGACAAGCAAATAGCTGACATCTTCACAAAATCTCTAAGTAGAGATCACTTTGAATGGAACAGCTTAGAATTAGGGATAATTAAGATCACCTAAAAAGAACCAGTTCTAACTCAAAAATTAGCTAGAGAAATTGTGAATTTTTGTACATAATTAGATTAGATTTTGCTCAGTCTCGTACTTTCATCAGTATACTCTTGTGCCATGTGCTAAGATGACTCATTAATCTCTAATGATATTATCTCTATTTTCTTGAAAAATTCAGACTTACACAAGAGATTTCTTAGTGAAGAACCTGATTCATCAAGATTACTTGGTACATATTCTCCACTCTGCATATTTTGGAATAATTATATTTGGATTATGATCAAGAGGAGAGTCTCATTTAATCTTAAACTCTTTGAGCCTATCCGTTAAAGAAATGAACCAGTTTCATTCAAAAAAAAGTCCCAAAAACGCAATAAGTGCCTAAATTCTAGGGAGAGTCATAAATGTCTCCTCAAACTAACTCCCAGGTTGATTAGACCTCTGAACTTCTGAAGAAGTAGATGTTACCCAATTAAACTCTACCTCTTTATATTGATTAAACCTTAGTTGTTTCTTCACTTCAAATATCTAAGCCGTCAAAATTCTTTCTATCCTCTCTCATCTTCCAAACACACACATATTCATCTTCTCTCATACCCAAACATAGAAATGGTGAACCCTTATGAAATTCCTTCATTACCACCCAAGGAAACAACACCAACACTATACATCACACCTTCACCCAAACTCACCTTTAATAAAGGAAGGTTTAAGATGATGGCTCGCAAGGTTGTTGCTGAAAAAGAACAAATCAAGAAAATCAATAAGCAGTTGAGGGCAAGTTAGGGAGTTGAATCCCAAAAATTTGAAAACTCTTTCAAATATGCAAGTGAGGGAGAAGAAACTGTTTCATCTGAAACAAAACAGGTAAAATCTGATCCTAAAGTTACATCTGAAGTAACCTCTGAGGTTACTGAAAATTTAGAAACTAGATTTGTTCTGGTGGGAAAAATGACTGGGGTAGAGAACGCTGAGTCTGAGAAATGGGTGGTAAAAATAAAAAAGGAAAAGAAAAGGAGAGTGAGGGCGCTCGAGGTGATGTGAGGGGAATGGGACAAGGAGTGGCTGAATCTTCACCCGCTCCTGTTGGTTTGACTGACGCTATAGGGGTTATAGAAGGAGAGAGTGAGGAATCGACTGGAAAAGAAAAAAGTGTGAAAGAAAAAATGGGAAGTGGATCTGGAGAAGCTACTGGGGGTTGATTAGATTGGGGAAAAAAGGTTCAAGAACCTGTTCCATCTGAGCAGGAACCCCTTGAAGACTTACTGAAAGGTGTCTGACAGTTACAATCCTACAAAGGAAAAAAGTTCAAGAGTTAAAGTCCCTGGTACTACTAGGGCAAACAAGAAAAGAAAGATTCTCTCGTCTATCCCTGTAGAGACTCCTCCTACAAGAGGAAGAGCAACAAGGAGTCAAAAGAAGCAGAGTGCGGCTGAACTGGAAAAGGCCTTAGAATAAAGTAAGAGAAAAGTTATTGCTAATGGAAAGAAGAAGGTGGTTGAGCCTGTTGAGGCAGTTGAAATTGATGAGATGGACCTGGTTCTTCAGGATGAAGAGGAGGCAGAAGAAATGGAGGTTGTGACTCCAAAGGCAAAGAAGTCTGTTTCAAAAACAAAGTCTGTAGCGCCATCTACCTTTATCAAAAGAACCAGGTCTGTCTTGAAGTCCAGAAAAGTGATAATAGTGGAAGAAGAATCTGATGCTGAGAAGGATAAGATGGTTAAGTTAAGGAAGAGAACCATCTTGAAAGGTAGACTCCTCAGAAACTTGGAGGAGCAAGGTGCATTGATGCTACTAGAGAAGTTACCAGTGGAGAGTTGGAAGGACATGGTCCTTCAGATGAATGGAAAACTTGTCAGAACTGAGATTGTGGAGTTTATGGCAAATTGTGAGATCAAAGATGGTAGGTTCACCAGTGTGGTAAAGGGGGTGACTGTGAGTTTTGACGACAAAGAACTGGGAGAGATTTTAGGTGTACCTGCTGCAGGGTACAATGACTAAAGAAACTCAAATGGTTAAGCCTAGAGAATCTCATTACTGCTCTTGCTGTTACAAGAAAGTTTGGAGACAATGATGAAGAGCTTGAGCCCAAGGTTGTATACAAAAGTGAGTTGAAGCCACCCCATAAAGTGTTGTTCGAATTTGTTAACAAAGTTGTGCTGCCTAGGCAGGAAAAGAGGCACATTGCCACATTCATGGACCTGGTCCTTATGGAATGTATGGACAGTGGGAGGTAAATCAATTGGCCTGGATTCATCATCCAGCTTCTCGATAGGGTTCTGACTGGCACCAAAACTCATGTCATACCCTATGGGTTCATTCTCACGGCTGTACTCGCACACTTTAAGGTACCAATCATGAAATAGGAGGTTGGTACAAGCAAGGATCACTTTGGGGCAAACACTTTGACTGCTTGTGACTATAAAGTCAACACCACTCCCAAAGAACCTGGTTCATCCAAAAAGGTACCTGTGAACAGCAAAGTGCAAACCAAGCAAGAGAGTGGGGCTAAGGATGTTGAAATTGAAAGGCTTAAGAAGGGGTTGGCAGAAGTAGAACCTGAGAGAGATGCTCTCAGAGCTGAACTTGCAAAGAAGAAGGAGAAGAATGATGGCATTCTTCAGGATATGCTGAAACTGCTTCAAGCCATGAACCAAGAACATGTTCCTTCCCAGCCTTAAGACCTTCCTAGCCTAGTTAGACCAACCAGTGACCCGGATGGAATATTTTTTGTTGTTTCTTTTGCTCATGATCCAATATTTTTATTTCTCTTTATGCTTGTGGATAACTAAGTATCAATGATAATTAACTGCTTTTGTGCTCTAACTGTTTGTTGATGCTTCTTAGATGGCTACTATCATTAGATTGATAAATGATGCTTGACTCCATGATTGCATTTGAAGTAGCCCAGTGGCTATGAGTAATTTCTATAAAAATCTGGTTGTCTAATATAATTTCTATGCAACTTTTCGATGATGCCAAAAGGAGAAAGATAGATTGTGCTTTTTACTTTGGACTATGATGTTTATAACCTAATGAACCTGGTCCTTGATGATTTGTGACTTTAAAATGAAAAGTATTCTAACAATGTGTTGATGTTTAGCTAAGCTGACACAGGGCCTATGCTTATGAAAAGCACAGAGTTTGTCATCATCGAAAAAGGGAATTTGTTGGCCCAAGAGAAGTTTGTTTTGGTGATTGACAAAGGAACTCGATCATGAACCAAGTCCATACACAGTGTGAACAGACACAGTAGATTCGAGCATACGGGATGCACGTGAAGGAGATAAGCTTAAGTTCTTATATCTAATATCTCCTGATCGAAAATGTTGCATAAATGATAAGGAGAAGGACTCCTTACTCGGGAAGTTTATCCAAGATAAGGGAGGAGTTAGAAGTTGAAGATAACTAGAACTCCGTACTGTAAAATAAGAATATCCTGCAATATATAGAGTTAGTAGATTGGAAAATAACTAGAGTTCTAATGCTACTCTTCCACCAAGGAAGAGTAGCATTAGAACTCTAGTTATTTTCCAATCTACTAACTCTATATATTGCAGGATATTCTTATTTTACAGTACGCACAAATGCTGAAGTTAAACGTGAGTTGAGAGCAAAATAGCAAGGCATTTTACAAACAATTCTTGTGTGATTCAAGAATGCGAACCTGAAGCTAAATGAACCAGATAGAAGAACCATAGAAGAATCAGTTCCAAGTGTCTGTCTTTTATTCTAGTTCAACTGTAGTAGGTGTTTTCAAGTTGCACCTTTCAGCTTTATCTAAAAGCAATTGTATTACGTACTCTGAGTATTCAAGTTAGAGTTAACTTGAAGTTCACGCAACAGTTAGAGGTTGGTTGCCACAACGGGATTAGAGATGATCCTTAGGTTTACAAAGAGTTTGTAAATGCTGTTTTGGCTGAGTGATTTAGTGAAGTGTTGGGAAAAATCTTACTGAGTATAGTAGGTCGTGGTTTTTCACTTTTTGAGCCGGGTTTTTTCCACATAAAAATACTTGTTCTTTACTTTCCGCATTATTTATTCTTGTAAGGAACGCATAGAAGAACCACGTCCTTCGATAATCCAGTGCATGTGAAAATCAGGTACCACACAAATTCCCCCTTCTTATGTGATATTGAAGTATAAAACATCAATTGACTTTGACAGGAAGGTTTCGGTTAGCAGACCAATTTAACTGGGAATCAATAAAATATGCGTTTTCGCTCCCAGTAGCATATAGATGTCAGGGAATGCAAAAAGGACACCAAGAAAGCATTCGGTGCTTTCGCCATTGCAATAGAAGGCGAAGAGGTGGCACTTAGTGCCATCAGTTCCACTCAGAAGGATGGGTGTCAAGACAGATTAGCCGAAGGTGGAATCAGCAAAAGAGAACGGCTTGTTGATCCAGGAAGTGGGAAGTCCTGCAGTGATCTGCCACCCCAACTCAATGAGCCAATTACATGCAAGGCCAAGGCAAGGATGGTGCTATAATTTTGCCCTGAATGGCAACAGTGGCCTGTATCTCGGTTGAATCTAACAGAGTAAGTGTATAGGTACAAAGTAGAAAAATCTAAAAAAAGGAATGGACTGCGGAAGAATTTAATAATCCCGTCAAGGTTCATCCTTTGTGGAACTTCATGTATACATAGTTGGATTTATTGGTGGGATTCATGAACATTATAGCATTTGTAAAAGTTTTTGTATTGGATAAACATGGGAAGATAGGATTGAAATTCAGTAATATAATCGAGATAATTAATTGTGTATGTTTGGGTTGCGCGTGATAAAGAGCAACTCTGGGAGCATGGTTGGTAATAACTTCGTGATATTGAAGATCTAAAAACGGTTTCTGGAATACAAGCATAGCAAAAAAGGAAAGATTATCTACTATGCAACTTGGCCAATGAGTTAGAGATGGAGACCAATAATGTGATGAGTCAAAAGGAGGAGACTGCTCGAAACTACAATGCGGAAACACAATAAAAGGTGAGTAAAATAGTTAGAACCAATTATCCATCCTAGGTCAATTTAGGGTAAGCGCCTGTTGATACAACTCTAGCCAAGTAATCAAGATGCTTCTTTGGTTTAAAGATGTAATGCTGAGAACGAGTAACTGTACCACCAGGCTGAGGAGTAGGATGAGTCAGCTTGTGGTTGTTTCTTGTATCTATATAAATGGTTGTTGCTTGTATCTATATAATTCTAGTCTCAACTCTAAAGAAAGGCGATGTGGTGTATCTCTTGGACCGAGAAAAACATATGTCTTTCTTTTCCCCCATTTTTATCGTTTGCCTTTGATTTTTCTGTTTTCTTTTCAAGGCGCGGACGGTGATTGTGATAATTAAAGTGCTTCTGAATAATGGGAAGGTTGCAACAATAGAATTGTTTTGGCAATTAAAGGTTTAATTTTTTTTAAAATCATTTTTGTACTTTCACATAAGAAAATGGCGGCAAAAATAGGAAAAAGAATGTTGTATATCTTACGGAAAATACTTGATCACGAATCTTGTAGGGAATTCTACAAAGTTTGAGGCGTGTCAAGGACACTATCCTCAAGGATATTTCATCCGGTTTGAATGTATTCCCCAAGATTCAATAAGCTCCTAGTGTAAAATTAGGAGCATAAACTGACAAAGATTTATTATTGGTAGAAATTCAGCAAAAGGAGGAGAGTATTTTCTATATACTTAGTCTCACTCAATAAAAGGAATAATCTTCTCCCTCTTCACAAGAAGAATGGAAATGTATATATGATTAAGGAAAGATAAGAATAATATAATGACTAATTATTGATCATAATGGGCTAACGACTAGAATAGAAATAATTACCCATTATGTGAAATAATAAAGACACAATAAATACCAATAGAAATGAAGCTAGACATTTTAAAGCAAGAATTTGAACACTTCCTTCTGAGATACTAACTCATTTTCTAACAATCCCCTACATATCTCAAAAGGAATAGAAAGATAGAATATTTTGCTATATTTTTATATATAAGTACAATGGATCGAATCTGGTGTCTCGTAGATTATGAACCAAACCTAGAAAAAATAAGATTAAGCTTACAGAACAATTGGTAAAGTTTAGAACTTCTATGAACCAAAAATTCTTTTGTAAGCCTAGGGTCTATCAATCACATTATACTGATACAATCTTTGTCTTTATCGCGGTTTTGCGCTAAAGGGCCATGCGCGCACCTGGTTTTCATTAGTGCTCTAGAAATTTCGCCACAAATTTCATAGGAGCGACCCCACTTCACACTCATATAGGTCCATCCATCAAGTGTATTCTGCAGCATAATACACCACCTACAATAGGCTATGGATTATTGGATTAAGAGTATAATAACTCAACCTCATCTTCCTTGCAATCTTGCACTATATACACACACGATATAGGAAGAAACATAATTTAATAGTGCATGTTTTATCAACTAATGACCAGTTATTACCCATATGAACCTACTTCATGGGATCTCCAATCATATAGGTTGTGTTACCATCACTGTTGATACATCTCAAATTGGCAAAAGTCTCAACCCCTCGATGTTTCATTTATAAGTCAAAGGATCATCCAAATCCTCTTTTGACTACACATTATATGTATGAAAAACTTCTCTCATCTCTAAGCAATTGCTTTATCACATTATATCTTAAGAAAATGTGTCTACTCTTCCCATTCAAAAATTTATTTTTCTTACAATGGTTATTGCGCTTTGGCAATCACAATTCATCGACATAATTATTGTCGATTTAACTCACCAAGAGATTGCTTAATCAACCTCACTTCCAGATAATTTTAATACCACAACACCCGTCAAAAGGTGATCACACATCACTATTGAGCTTTTCTCATCTGAATCAAATATTCATATCATCACTATATCCTTCTAATATAGTGAAAAATACACATACAGAATACTAACCCATAGTACTTCTCAAATAAGGCATAAAATCATCTCAAGTGCCTTTTAAAGTACTCAACACATAATAGAATTTATTTTCTTTTGGTATTTTTCATATTCAAATACCAAAGTAAATTTTTTAAACATAGAAGCAATTTCAACTTCTACAGAAATATTTTAAATAGGAAACGAGTTATAATTGAACAATTTTCTCACCCAAATATTTAAGAAACCCAAAGTAAAATACTGTGACCCCCACATATTTAAAACTTTTAAGGTAGGGGGACAATAATTTCCATAATTTATAAGAAGTATTACCAAAATAAATAAATCATTCTTCTTGCTCTTCAACTTGGGTGTTGGACACGAAATTGACTTTGTTAGCACAAATACGCTTAGTAGCACACGAGTGTAATATCCAATCTCCTACATTAGCCATAAGATTCGCTTGAAAAATGTCCACAACAATTATATCATCCTCTTAGTCAAATTTATTTTTGACTTTACAGGATTATCATTTCTCTCGCATACTCATCTACATTGAAAAATTTATAATGGCTTAGTGTGCCCCAATAAATAATTATTATTTTCATTAAAGTTTAATCTCAAATAAATAACTCATAGTTATATGAAGAAAAGTTAGTCATTATTCAACATCCACCCATATATGATCCAGAGATAAGAAAAGATAATTTTTAGAACATAAAGAACTTACGCCAAAATACAATATACTTTGGTTCTCCAATATATAATGTCGCCACCAAATTTCGTAAGGCTCTACCATATTGACATTAAAAAATTATTTTCAATGACATAAGGGCGGACAAAAGCAATTGACAACAAAATACATATATGAGTTCTTTTAGACATATGTATAATAACCATTTTGATAAAGTCATATTTACCAGCACTCAATTATTCATTCATGATCTCTAGCAACATAAGTAAACTGTAAAATATTGATGCTTAAGAAATTAAGTTTCACCACTGCTCAAAACAAATAATATATTTCCTCTTTAAAATGTCAAGAGAGAAAATTTGAAACATTGAAGCTAAAGAGAACTACAAAAGCATCACTTATAAGACTAAAGAGATAACATGCATTCTCTTTCACAATACAAAATGCACATAAATAATAACACGCTACAAATTCACTACAACAAATAACGCATAGCCCGAAACACTAATAAAATAAGAGGAGATTATATTTATCATCTTGTGGCCAAGTTTATCTGCCTATTAATATTTTCACGAGGATAAGCATAAAAGAATAAATGTTGAAGAGGTATATAGTAGTTCAATTATGCATAACTAGTACTTAGATATAATGTTACGCAAAAACATATCAAGTGGAAGATATTACCGTATGTCTTTAAAGTTCATCAGATATTTCACCCGGTTTGGGTATATCTCCCAGAATTCAACAAGCATTTTTAGTGTAAAACTAGGAGCATAAATGGACAAAGATTTATTATTGGTAGAAATCCAGCAAAAGAAATGAAAGTATTTTCTGTATACTTAGTTTCACTCAATAAAAGAAATAATCTTCTCCCTCTGTATATATGGTTAAGGAAAGATAAAAATATTATAATAACTAATTATTGATCATAATGGGCTAACAGCTAGAATAGAAATAATTAACCATTATGTAAAATAATAAAGACACAATAAATACCAATAAAAATGAATCTAGATATTTTAAAGCAAGAATTTGAACACTTCGCAAAAGATACTAACTCATTTTCTAACAAAGAACATAAAGAAGGAAAACAATAACGATATGGAAAGAACTGAAACCAAAGGTGATTACCTGAAACAAGAGAGCAGAAGTTGTCACAAGAATATAAGCTGCCTTCTTTTTTGTAAGTACTCTTCCTCACTTTTGATGTAATTTATATTTATATGAATGAATGCGATCAAAATGAAAAATCATATAATCCATTTTTCTGTAAATTAAGTTCATTTTACTCAAAATTTGGAAGAACCAGGCACGCACGCACAAAATGCAGGCACTGTTTGACCAAAAAATGTAAATCTTCGGTTAAACTAATTAATTTTATGTAATGAATAATTAAGCCTGGTTGATAATAATATCCCTGAATTTATAACTAGCTAATACAAATAACGCAGGATAGTGTTGGTGAGGGATTAAATGCAGTATGCATTTAATATTTCAAGAGGAGTAATGATGAAAGAATATCAAGCAATAAATAACAATAAATGACATTAACGTAAATAAGGAGAATGGTTCACCCAATATTGAATAAGGTAGATGATTCTCCTTTCTGACAGTGATGAGTGATAGACAAATCCTAGAATATCGGAACTATTCTCGGATCTGATGGAAAAGTATGGAATAATGGATGGTAGAATTGTCACGACCCAAAATCACAACCTGGTCGTGATGGCGCCTCTCGTGGGGACAAGGCAAGCCAAACCAACCTAATTCCGTTCAACAGTTAAATTACAAAGTTTAAACAAGATTAGATTAACAATAAAATCGGTCGAAATACATACAAGTAGTACCATCCCGACTACAGCCCTCAGATCGGGGTGTCACAAAGTCATGAGCCACTAGAGAAGGCCTATTGATAACATAACTATTACAATATCTTAAGTACAAATGTTTGAGGGAAGCAAAATCAACAAAAGAAAAGAGTTACGAGGCTGCGGACGCCAGCAGCTACCTCGTAATCTCTAAAGCTCCGGTCCAGTAGTAGTAATCAGTACCTCTGAGTGGGACCGCTAACGCCTGAATCTGCACACAAGGTGCAGGGAGTAAAGTGAGTACTTCCAACTCAGTGAGTAATAAAAGTAAATAAGAACTGAAGATAAGAAACACTAAATCATTAAACAATCCACGACGAAGCAGTAATTCAATTTACATTCCACATCAGTACGTGAAGTAAGCAGAACAATCACAACACCAAAAATGCAATGCAATGCAATGCAATGCTATGTCATGCAATGCAATGCAATGCTAGTCATGCTAGTCAATGCTAGTCATGACCTGTGGCGGACGTGCCACCCGTTCCTCTGGGTACCCGCGCTCGGTGGGTGGTTCCGGCGCAATATATATATCGTGACGGCGTGTCACCCGATCCATGCATGTCTATGCCCCGTGGCGGCGTGCCACCCGATCCATTTTAAAACATTTAAATCATTTGGAAACAGCGTATGTGTTTCAAACCAAGTTGATGAAATGATCTCATGCTACAACAATGGCGGTATGCCCAATAACACCCTTGTAG
>MCJB01050970.1:6935-37915 GCA_002018475.1 Nicotiana obtusifolia
GTACACTACATAACTCCTTATATATTCCGAGATATGAGTTTCTAAAGTGCATCGAGAAGTTCTGTCAAAACTGCTCCACCAGCCAACTTCGACCTATCGTAACTTTCTGTATATATGTCAAAATGATGAATGCTTTATCATTCTGGAAACTAGATTCAAAGGACTACAACTTTCATGTTTTACAAGTTTTCTGATTCCTTATAGATTGCAAGATATGAGCTTCCAAACAAGACTACACGCATCAGTTTTTTCTGAAATTTTCTGCAGATCAAAGATGAAATAGTCTGTTTAACCACCCAAAACTCACTCGAGCCATTCGGGACCCCGTCCGAATATACCAACAAGTCCTAAAACATATTACAGACTTAATCGAGGCCTTAAATCACATCCAACAATGTTAAAAACACGAATCATACCCCAATTCAAGCCTAATGAAACTAATAAATTCCAACTTCTACATTCGATGCCGAAACCTATCAAATCGAGTCCGATTGACCTCAAATTTTGCACACAAGTCATAAATGACATACGGACCTATGAACTTTTTCAAAACTGGATTCCGACCCCGATATCAAAAAGTCAACCCCTCGGTCAAACTTTCCAAAAATCTTCTATTTTCCAACATTCGCCAAAATGCGTTGAATTGTCCTACGGACTTCCAATTTCAAATCCGGACATACGCCTAAGTCCGAAATTACCATACGAAGCTATAGCAACTCTCGGAATTCCATTCCGACCCTCGGATCAAAATCTAGCCTAACAACCGGAAATCGCCAAAATTCTAACTTCACCAATTCAAGCCTAATTCTACACGGGACCTCCAAAACCAATTCCGATCACACTCTTAAGTCATAAATCATCTTACAAAATTAGTCGAATCGTCGGAATTCACATCCGAGCCCTCTAACTCATTAGTCAACATCCGGTTGACTTTTTACAACTTAAACCTTCTTGAAAGAGACTAAGTGTCTCATTTCTTACCAAATCTACTCCGAACGCAAATCATTCAACGTGATTACATAGAACATGGATAACGAAGCATAATGAGACGGAAAATGGAGAAAACGGAGCGGTAACTCACGAGATGACTAGCCGGGTCGTCACACTTACCAACCTGGTGCCGCACCTGCCTCCTCCTTCTACGCTAGCGCGAGCACCTTCTCAGGATCGTGATGCTCAACTTCCCTATATCTTCGCGAACGCATGGACTTCTTTGCGAACACGAAGAACAAACTTTACCTGCCTCTCAGATACACTTCACGAATGCATGCCTTAGGCAAATCCTACATTGGTATAGGCGAATCCCACATCGGTTGGAGAGGAGAACGAAGAGTTCCTTATAAGGGCTTGGATACCTCTTCCTTGTAGACGCGTTTTAAAACCGTGAGGGGCGAAGGCTCCAAAGCGGACAATTTCTACAAGCGGTGGCCTTGGCTGTTACAAGATCAACTCTAGTCTCCAATCCCCCAATGGTCCCCACACATGACCGATACACGCGATCCACAATAATATAATCGCCCACCGGCGTAGATATATGAACAGGCGAAACTAAGGACTCATGGGGCATATCAATAACGAGCAAAATAGGATGATACATATGAATAAGTGGAACCAGGTTCAAATAATATGGAAGACTTCCTGTGTCATACTAAGACAATACATGTGATCACTGTTCTGAAGCAACGACCTCTGGCCTGGAGGAAAAAGCATAGCATCGAGCCTGACAGCCACCTGATCGGCGTCCCCCTCTAGAGCGACTCTAGCTTCTGAGCCCCACACCGAGTTGGCTGAGCGGGTAGTGAAGTAACTAATCTTGAAGTCATACCCTGACCCCTCTGTTGAGCTGGACCTCCCAAAAGACGGGGATAATACCTCCTTACATGTGTAAACTCCCCACACTCGTAGCAACTCCGATCCATCAATGGTGGTGAAGACTGAATCAGACCTCGAGAACCAAAATAGCTACTTGAAGAATCTGGTACAGATGATCCCTGAATTGATGGTGCGCGAGATGAACTCTGAGCTAGAAGGGCACTGAGAGATGACTGACCCGGATGAGCACTGCATGAACCATGGCTAGCTGATGCACCACGGTGAACCAGATGAGCCGTCTGAGGGGGCCTATAAGGACGATTCCTATTGTGGTGGGACTGCCTTCCAAAAGAAGCACCGCCAAAAGCCACCCAAACCACGAGGCCTCTTGGCCTCCCTCTCCTCACGATCCTGACTACGGACTGATCTAGCCGCCTAGTAATATCAACCACCTCATCGAACCTAGCCCCTGATGCAATCTCCCGAGTCATGACGAAGCACAGTCCATAGTTGAGGCCATCAATGAACCTCCTAATCCTCTCCATCTCTGTGGGAACCAACCAAATCGCATGACGAGACAATTTTGAAAATCTAATCTCATGCTAGTTCAAGGACAAACCCTCCTGGCGTAGCTTCTTAAACAGTCTATGCAACTCCTCCTTGCGGGTCTATGGAACAAACTTCTCTAAGAAAAGAACTAATAACTCATGCCACATAAGTAGTGCTGGCACCGACTGGACTGCTCAACTCATAGGCCTCCACCATCTGAAGGCTGCCCCCGACAGTTGAAAAATAGTAAATGAGACTCCACTAGTCTCCAGATCACTCGCCATGCGAAGGGTCCGCTGGCATTGATCTATGAAATCCTGAGCATACTCCGACTCAACACCATTGAATGATGGAGGCCTAAGCCTCCCAAACCGCTCAAGCCTCTTCTGCTCCTCGTCACTCATAGGTGGACCAATCGGGTTTGAGCCGCTGCAATCGGCTAGGCTGGTAGTACCCCCAATGTCTGAAGTCCCTGAACTACATGCTCTGGAGTACGAGCAGCATGAGTCTGAGCACCTCTCCCTGCCTGAGAAGTGGCTGGTGCGGCCGCAACTGAAATAGCCTGAGCAAGGTTAGGACATACAGTCAATATATGGTTCAGAGCCTCCTAAAGGCCTGGATTCACAATGGGCACAGTTGGTGCTTGAGCTGGTCCCATTGAATCAACCACATCTAGTATCTGCTCCTGAGCTGGAGCAACTAGTGGATCAACAAGTGCTGCTCTAGCTGTTGTACTAAGCTGCACCTCGGCCTCTACCACGGCCCCGACCTCTCGCGGCCCTAGCTGGCGGTACTGGTGGCCATCCGCCCGATCTGGTAGCATGTGTCCTCACTATATGTGAGAGAATAGAATAATAAAAGTTTAGTTTCCGAAATAAAAAAATTCGCACGAAACGAATACAAGAAACTGAGGTTTCTTAGTGGTTAGCCTCTCGAAGATTCGTACAGACGTCTCTATACTGATCCGCAAGACTCTACTAAACCTTCTTATGAGTGAGACCTATGTAATCTAGGCTCTGATACCAACTTGTCACGACAAAAATCTCAACATATCGCGATGGCTCCTATCACGATACTAGGCAAGCCGACAATCACAAAATTACTACGAATGTTAATTTAAAAGCATGATATATTAAGTTTAACAGTAGAAATCACATAAATAATCGAAAGGAATAACTGCAATTCAAATACACAATCCCTAAAGATCCGGGTGTCGCCGAGTACATGAGCTGTTAAATGACAACACAATAAAAAAAAATTTCTAATAAAACTGTCTGAAAAGATAGAACAGTGCTAAATAAACCAAAAGAAGGAGAGTCGAGGTCTTTGGACGCCAAAGCAGCTACCTCAAAAGTCCCCAAGCAAGTAATGCTCCAGGTCTAGTTACCACCGGGCCCAAATGTAGCTGGATCTACACATGAAGTGCAGAGTGTAGTATGAGTACAACCGACCCAATGTACTCAATAAGTAACATGATTAACCTTGGGCTGAAAGCAGTAACGAGCTCAGAAAGATACATACCAATCCAGATAATAATAGTACAGATATGATAGGAAAATGACAGTAATAGTTCAGAGAAATCTCATAATCAGTTTGTACAAAGTACAGAAATGTAAACATGCTTTCAAGTTTAATAATTTAAGCTCAATACTGATAAAATATGCCAAGTATGACTGATATGAGGAATATTACATCTCTAAATCGACATGCCAAATGTGCATGTCACATGTAAAGCATCACAATGATAACCCATGTACTCACACTTTCAGAGTACTCAATCTAACTGTCGCAGCTCTCACTCATCAGACCCAACAACTTAGCACTGTACGGTACCTGCGCTCACTGCTGGTATGTCAGACTCCGGAGGAGCGAATCCTGCCCAAGCGCTAATATAAAGGCAACATCGGTTGCTGCGGCATGCAGCCTGATTCCATAATAATAGATAAAGCCTTTAAAGCCTGTGCAGCGTGCAAACCGATCCATAATAGTAATATATACAAAGCCAAGAAGGCCTGCTGCGGTGTGCAGTCCGATCCATAACCCTACTCATAACACGGCTCTCAAGCCCCAACTCAGTCATCAATCTCTCCAGCCGCTCGGGCTCGCAAATCTCATGACATTCAACCTAAACAATGTTACATGATGTAACAATAAATAACAACAGAGACTGAAATATGATATGCAAATGATGGATGTGACTGAGTGCATAATTACAATTTAAGCAAATAATCAACAACAGAAATGACATCAGAGTGTCCCAACAAGATAAACATATAGTCTAAACATGATTTCTAACATGGATTGCAACTCAATTACTCTAACACGTAGGGATTACATAAATAGCGATAAGGTTTGGTAACTACATAGTACCACGGAATTGTTCGAGTCACAATTACCATGGTGCACGCCCACACGCCCGTAACCTAGCATGTGTTTCACCTCAATACCAACCACATAACACGTATTTCAGAGATTCAAACCCTCAGAACCATGTTTAGAAGTATTACTTACCTCAAGCCGTGCAAATCCCTACTCTAAAAAGCCCTTGCCTCGTGGATCAGCCTACAAATGACTCGAATCTAGCCACAAACAACTTAATATAATCAATACAAGCTATAAGAATTGACTCCCTACTATAAAAACTAAGTTCTTTACCTAAGTCAAAAAGCCAACCCAAAAAGTCAACCCCGAGCCCACTTCTCAAAAATTCGACAAAATTTATAAAATTCGTACACCCATTCAATAACGAGTCCAACTATATCAAAATCATCCAATTCCAACCTCAAATCGCCCTTAAAATACTCAAAATATAGTTTATGAAGTTTCTAAAATTTTCCCTAATTTTCCAACCCAAAACACTTATTAAATGGTAAAAACAATGATAGATTCATGTGTAACAACCAAATCCAAGTTAAAATCACTTACACCAATCAACTCCTTGAATATTCCTTCAAGAATCCTCTGAAACCGTGGTCTCTAGCTCAAAATATGAAAAATTGGTCCAAACCCTCGATTTTGAAATTTTATATCTGCTGCCCAGATGCCATTTTTCGCGAATGCAAAAAGTGCCTCGCGTTCGCGTAGCACAAAAGCTCAACTGCCCAAAAATCCTCTTACGCAAACGTGAAGGCTCCCTTGTGAATGCGATAGCTAATGAACCCATTCTTACGCGATCACAAACCATCTCCCGCGAACGCGGAGGCTTACAAACCTGTTGTCCCACCTGCCTCCTCCTTCTATGCGAGCGCGAGCACCCTCTCGCGATTGTGATGCTCAACTTCCCTATATCTCCTCGAACGCGTGGACTTCTTTGCGAACGTGAAGAACAAACTTCACCTGCCTCTCAAATACACTTCGCGAACGTGAGACCTCTCTCGTGAATGCGTATAAGGAAACCAGACCTGAACATCAGCAATTCCACTAAGTCCAAAAAGAAGCCGAACTTGATTTGAATCACACCCGAGGCCCAGGGGACCCCATCCAAATCGGCTTAGACTCTTAGGTCCTTACATTCATTAAAAATAAAGTCTTCTTATCATGTTAAATCCTCCATTTGCTAAATTCACCCTTATGTGTCTTATTTGAAGTTGATTGATTCATATTCTACCCTTGTTGCCAAATAAACTATTATGTTCCTTAATCGAAGTTGTTGCCTCTTTTATTGCCACGCTATCTCTTTCGTAATTGCTTAACCTTAAATTGAAGTTATCGTTATCCCCTCTAATGTTGACTTATCCTTATTTGGAATCATTGTTACATGCTATTTCTCTTGTCGTCGAGTTGTACTTATTTGGAAACATTATTAAATGTTACACTTTCAATTGTTGAGTTACTCTTATTGGATATAGTTGTTACACATTATCTCTCCCATTATTGAGTTATTCTTGTCTGAAACCATTATTACTTGCTATGTCTTTCATTGTGAGCTCGTTCTTCCATTTCTTTGTGTTTTTTAATTCTTGTGTTAATTTAGTTACTCTCGTGGTGTTGTTGTTGTTGTTGTTATTGTTGTACTCAGTATTGTTGAGCCGAGGGCTAAGTGTGGTTGTGGCATTGGAATTGTTTTGAGGAAATGTTGTCGCATATGGACACGTGTGGTGCAAGTCATTAAGTTATATTGTTATGTTTTTGGCACACGTAATATTGATGAGAGGATTTTCGGGGTATTCGCCTGTGAGTTGTCTGTGCTATTGCTATCATTGATATTTGCACATGCAGCATGACAAAGCAGATATATATATATGTGGGTTTGCTCATGTGGCGAAACAATGCGGAAATATTATTGTGTGCGTGTGGCGAGACAAGGCGGGCATTTACTTTACTGTTGCGCACATGGGGAGACAAGAGGGGCTATGTCAGGGATGATTTGTGATCACTTGTAATGGTCTGGGGGCATTGTTATTAATGATATTCGTGTATTGGTGTGCCTACCTTGTGTGAGTTATGTAATTTAGGGTTCATTGTGTTGTTTCCTATGTGCCATTCGTTGTCTCTGCTCTTACTTGTTGATTTGAGTTGTGATAGAAGACTTGCACAATCATACACGTAATTAATCACTCATATCCATTTAAGAAGATGAATCCTAAAGCTTATTGATCATTTACATGTATTCTCGTTTACTTGCCTTCTGTGTGAGAGTTGTACTATTGGCACGTGAGTTGTTCGTGTGGTTATGAGTTATTTTTATTGTTGGTACATGAGTTGTCCTTGTAGATATGAGGTATTAATGGTATTGACACGGGAGTTGTCCGTATGATGACAATTTGTAATGTGGGCACAAGATGCCAAGTGATTAGGATTCGTTAATTGGGACCCGTGATTTGTGGTTATGAGGTGTGGTAACTCGGAGAAATTCTTGAATAAACCTTGTGTGAAAGCGGTTGTTCTTACTGCGTTGATACTTGTTTTCCTTACTTTGTTTTACCGGATTCAAACTCCATTCGGCTTACTCTACGGCGTTATTACCTGTTGTGCCTTGTTGCTAATTGTTGCTTCTCGTTTTCTATTGCAAGTAATTTTTTGTTATTTTTACCATGTGTAGCTTTGTATTCATATTGTTCCCTGTTAGTTTCACATTCATAATCGTACAGGTTATTAAGACTAGTCTGTGTCTTGACTGTCCCTCATCACTACTCCACTGAGGTTAGTCTTGATACTTACTAGGTACCGCTGTGGTTTACTCATGCTACTCTTCTGCATATTTTTTTGCGAATCTAGATACTTCGGAATTTGTTGATTAGTAGCTAGCTGATCGGGCATTGCTTTGGAGACTCAAGGTATACTTGTTGTCTCGTTCGCACGCCTCGGAGTCACCTTCTAATATTGTACTTATACTGTTTATTTCTATTCCGGAACAAGTATACCTAGAAGATTCCTAGTGAACTCAGTAGAGCTTATGACTTGTACTATCGATTTTGGGATATTGTATTGTACTCGGGATTATTGGCTTATTATAGAAATTTCGGTTTCATGCTTAATAATTGTTTCTTGTTAATTTCTGTTATTAATCTAGTAAGTGTTAGACTTACCTAGTCTTAGTGACTAGGTGCCATCACGACATCCTACGGAGGGAAATTGAGGTCGTGATAGTTGTACTTGTCGTTGTTGTTGTGTTAGCTTCAGCATTTTTTTATATGAGATTACGAGGTTTGTTATTTTGGCTTTCTGATAGTGAGGTTGAGTTCATTGTGATAAATTAACTGCTATACTTTCATTTCCTATTTTTGTATCCCTGTTACTATTATTATTATTGTTGTGTACAGATTATTGTAAGTGGCCTGTTTTATCCTCATCACTACTTCGTCGAGGTTAGGCTCGACACTTACAGAGTACATGGGGTCGATTCTACTCATACTACACTTTGCACTTCTTGTGCAGATACCGGAGTTAGTCCTGACAGTGTTCTGTGAGGTCGCTCGGATTTGACTACTAGAGGAGACTTGAGATATAGTTGCACGACGTTCGCAGCCCTGAAGTCCCCTCCTATATTATGTTAGCTGTTTATTTTGATTCAGACAGTTATGTTTTTATTCAGACTATTAGTGTTGTCATGACCCAAAATCCAACTAGTCGTGATGGCACCTCGCCCAACCCGCTAGGTAAGCCAATTAGCCACATTCCAAATCAAATGAGATTTACTAAGAGAAATAATGAGAATATAACTGAACTTTGTATAATTCCCCACGGACTGGAAGTACAAATCATGAGCTGCTAAGATGAAATAAATACATCATCTGTTTGAAACATACATGAATAGATTAATAATTCTAAAGCTACCAACAACAGGAGGCAGCTATGACCGAAACGCATGTACATCTTCAATGCTAGCTCCCGCCATACACATAAACATCAACATCCAAAATCTGCACGCAAGGTGTAGAAGTGTCGTATAAGTACAACCGACCCCATTTACTCAATAAATAACAAATCTAACCTTAGGTTGAAAGTAGTGACGAGCTTGGACAACGGTCACAGTCCAATGCCAACAGCTAAGAACAACTTGTAACAATATAATGAAACAGTACAAGTAATACCCAAGAATATGATCTCATCTCGTTCATAGTTACAAACATAGGCATACTTTTCAGGTATAACAGTAAAACCCAAATCTTTCACCGAAATCACCAAAAATGTGAGTATATCAGAAAACTGTGATTTTTCCCAAACACTTTCAACAACAGATAAGATGTTCATTATCAGCCATGAGGAAAATACATCTCTATGTCTACATATCAATGAGCATGGGAAGTCATTAATGTCACAATACCGTACAACATGAAGAAATGCATCTCTATTCATGTATGTCAAGTGTGCATGTCAAATGCATGCAATGCAGTGATAAAATCATATGCATACTCTCGGAGTATCAATTCGCTCAGTCCTCCCAGTCACTCAGTCCTCACAGTCACTCAACCCTCCCAATCACTCAGTCCTCCTAGTCATTCAATCCTCTCAATCACTCGGCACTCGCTGTCGACACCCGCGCTCGGCACTCGCGTTCAGTAGGTACATGTGCTCACTACTGGTAAGTTTGACTCCGGAGGGGCGGATCCTTCCCAAACGCTAATATAAGCCAATCATGGCATGAATCAATAAAGCCTACTGCGGAGTGTATCCTGATCCCATAAACATCCTCATAATCAAGCACTTGGCCTCACTCAATCATCAATCTCTCCAGTCTCTCGGCCCCACAAATCTCGTGCCAATCGGCCCAAACAATGATAATATGATGAGAGACAAATGATAACAGAGACTGAGATATGATATGCAATGAATGAGTATGACTAAGTATGTAATTGCAATTCAAGCAAATAACTCAACAGCAGAAATGACCTCAGTAGGTTCCAACAGGATAAGCATATAGCCTAAACATGGTTTCTAACATGGATCACAGCTCAATTACTCTAGTATGTAGGAATTTCATGGATAAAAACAAGATTAAGTCACTACACGGTACCACAGAATCAATCAAGTCATAACTCACACGGTGCACGCCCACACGCCCGTCACCTAGCATGTGTGTCACATAAACACCAAATACATAACACGTATATTGAGTGGTTCATACCCTCAGCACCAAGTTTATAAGTATTACTTACCTCGAACAAGCCAAATCCAATACTAAGCGAGCCAAACAATACTCTAGAAATGGCATCCCCCGTGCATCAACCTCTGAACAGCTCGAAACTAACTAAAAGCAACTCAAATACATCAAATAATGCCTAAGGAAACAAACCTAATCAATAAAGGTAGAATCTTTAATCAAAAGCCGAAAGTCAATCCAAAATCCAAACATGGGCCCGCACCTCGAAACCCGATGAAACTCACAAATTTTGTCAACCTATTCAATTATGAGTCCAACCATACTAGTTTCACTCCAATCCGACTCCGAATCGATGCTCAAAACTCAAACATTCATTTTATAAAATATTAGACAAAAACCCCCAAATTTCACTTTAAATCATCAATGAAATGCCAAATCGATGATAGATTCACCAAATATAACCAAAACCAAGTATAGAACACTTACCCCAATCCATGTGGTGAAATCCCTCTCAAAAGTCGCTCAAAACCGAGTTCCAAATCTCAAAAATATGATAGAATAACCAAATCCTTGAATTAAATAGAGTCTGCCCATGCTTTTTTTCGCATCTGCAAAACATTAGCCGCTTCTGCAGCGTGGCATTTGCGACCAAAATTACGCTTCTGCGGAGAATCACTGGAGGCCCACCCTTCGCACCTGCGGAACGAGCTCCGCTTTTGCGCAAACGCAGGTGCGAACTCAAATCATGCTTTTGTGCTGCTCTTCACTTCTGCGCTCAAACTCATCGCATCTACGATTCCGCGGATCTGCCCAAATGCCGCTTCTGTGCAAACAGTACCGCACAGCCTCCTTCGCCTTTGCGACCAAGTTGCCGCATCTGCAAGCTCGCATCTGCGACCAGCCCTCCGCAAATAAGGACACACTAGAACCTCCAGCCAAGCCAACTTGATCCAAAACGATCTGAACCTCGTTCGAAACTCATCCGAGGCTCTCGGGACCCCATCCAAATATACCAACAATTCCCATAACATAACACAGACCTACTCGGGGCTTCAAATCACGCCTAACAACATCGAAACGATGAATCGCACCTCAAATCCAACATAATAAACTTTGAATCTTTCAACTTCCAAAACTCGTGCCGAAACATATCAAATCAACCTGGAACGAATCCAAATTTTGCACACAAGTTCCAAATGACATAACGAAGCTATTCTAATTCCCGGAACCATGATCCGAACCCGATATCATCAAAGTCAACTCCCAGTCAAACTTATGAACATTTCAAACCTTCAAAATTTTAACTTTAGCCAATTAGTGCCGATACTTTCTAGAAATATCCAAATGAAATTCTGGGTATACGCCCAAGTCCAAAATCATCCTCTGAACCTAACAGAATCATCAAAACTCCGATCTGAGGTCAATTACTGAAAAGTCAAACTTGGTTGCGCTTCTAACTTAAAGCTTCAATCATGAAATTCATTCTTCCAAACTAATTCCGAATAACCTGAAAATCAAATCCGACGATTCGCACAAGTTATAATACATCATATGATGTTGCTCAAGACATCAAATAGTTGAACCAAATGCAAATGCTCAAAACAACTGGTTGGGTCGTTACATTCTCCCCCACTTATACATACATTCGTCCTCGAATGTGCCCAGAGTCATTCTGAAGCAATCAAATTGCCGTGTAACCTTACCATGCACATACCCGATGTGATCCCACGTCACCCCAACCCATATAAGTTTGGCAACACAACATAACTAGATCCCCAATTCAACCTTAGCTCATAAGCTTTAGAACCCAATTTCCAACATTAGAATTTTCTTACAAGACCTGAATCTCGCATCTACACACTGTATAAGTCTAAACAAGCTGAATCAAGCCATAACCATAACCCAAGACATAATCACATGATATACCACACAACTCGCAAACTCGTAGTAATAATTCTCGATTACAGTAGTTGCTCAAAACAAACCCAATACCGATAATAACCTCATATCAAGTAAAACCTCATTTGAAACCTTCGTACACTGCCGATGATGAAAGAAACATGCAGAAACGCATTACCATTCATCAGATCAACAAATCATGGAGCCCTCCCTCCTTTGACAAGAACTATAGCCAATTTCTAAGCCGATCAATGATATTATCCTTCCAAATATACCAAAATTAAATCTGATAGCATCCATTCTAGGTGCAATGGTGTAATCTCATCAAACACAACCATTCTCTAAGCAATTACTTTATCACATTATGTCTCAAAAGAATATGTCTACTCTTCCTATGAAAGATTTATTTTCTTATAATGGCTATTGCACTTTGGAAATTACAATTTATCGATACAAATATTGTCGGCTTAATTCCTAGTGGATTTAGCAAGAGGTTGCTTAATCAGCTCTATTGCCAGGCAATTCCAATACCATAACACCCAATCAAAGGTGATCATCAATCACTAGTGAGTTTTTTTTCCACCTGAATGAGAGGTTCAATATCATCATTGTATCCTTCTAATACAGTGAAAAATCCATATACAGAATACTAACTCATAGTAGTTCTCAAGTAAAACATAAAATCACCTCAAATGAAATAAAACTTGACTTCTATACAAGTGTCTTTTGAAACACCTTTCTAACATATATAAGAATTTTGTTTTCATTTTGATATATTCCATATTTTAATACTAAAGTTAAAATATAAAAGCAACTTTAATTTCTTTATAAATATCTCAAGTAAGAACAAGTCATAATTCAACGATTTTTGACTAAAAGATCCAAAGCAAAGTAAATTTTTGAAGCCCGAAAGAAAAATACCACCATGATAACTTTATAGGTAAACAATGCGAAACTTATATAAAAAGTAAAGAAACTGTCTTAGACATAACCAAACCTGCAGCCAATCATCCAATACGTACAACATGGCTCTACATACTTCTGTCATAGGCTCCCGCATAAGATAACAAATCAAGTGTCGTTTTCTCTTTATCCAAACAGACCGAAATAAACTATTTTCCCCACCAAAAAAAAAAAGAACAACTGCAGCATATTCTGTATATTTCTGGATAGGATAGTGCGTACGCAAATATTATCCTTATTGTATGAAAATAAAAGAGATTGTTTTAAAAAGATCCTCGGCTCAGGACCCAACCAAAAAAAGAAAAAAGAAAAAAAAGAAACAACATAAGTACTGATGTTAAGGACAACCTTATGCAAACTTTCTACCAGAGACAGTATTATATAGTCTGCCAACTCCTTGAAATATGATTCACTTCCACCTTGTGCAATCCCTTTCTCAACAGCCAGTTTAACAGAATGCAACAGGAGGGGCCATGGCTTAAACAGAAAAAAAAAATTAGAAAATTACATCAGCAACTGAAAAATTAGAAAATTAAACCGTATGAAATCACGAGAATTCTCATCTTCAACAGCATATCTCCTGACACGATAGTTGGTATAGTATTTCAGAAGCGGAACAAAGACTGAAACAACCTGTTTCATGCATTAAGCCATTGATATTACTTGTTTAATTTGATACGCGCACAGAGACAAATTCAGAATTTAAACTCTATGGGTTCAACATATAAGGTTCTTAACATTGAGATCATTATATTTTTTAAGTTATGTATTCATATCTACTATTTGTAGCAATTTTAATGAATTTTTACATACAAATTTACATTCTGCGTCAAAAATTATTGGTTCAATTGAACCCGTGGGTATAATGCTACATCCTCCCCTGTACGTGCAGGTGATCATTCATGCCAGCCTGCGGAATCCATGGGTAGAAGTCTTCCTTCAATATATTAGCATAGTAGCATAGCGTCACACAGGCTGTAGCTTTGTCCGACTCTGTAAATTTGGTCATAGCAGGTTCAAGTTGAGCACATTGAATAAAAAAAAGGCATTACTGCACTCATATAAGGAAGAAAATCCTGTCCCAGGCATTTGCAAGTTCTGATACATGCCTGCAATGAAATTAAGAAAATAAAAAGAGGCCAATCTAGAAAGAAATTTGATCTTAAAATCAAGTAATTTACACATACCGATAGCAAGTCCTCAACAGGAGCTTGTAATCCATGTAATGAAATAAGTACTTCCATAACCTTTAATGATAATAACAAAAAAGAAATGAATAAAAAGTATGCTCTATGTTGAGAAATGAGCAAATGAAAATAAGTTTGTGTTGGCTAAACTAGCCCATGGATACTCTTAACATGATATGATATTGCCGCTTTAGGCCAAGCGCGTACGGTTTTCTCCTAACAGCTCACACCATTAAGAGATCCCTACACCTTATATATAGGCTCCCGATCTTTTCAGATATCACTGTCGGACTTTGTTCACACACCCAACAATCTCTCCCTCGAACTAAGTTCCACGTGGCCCATCACCACAATTTACGGGGCTCTCCCTTGAACTAAGTTCCATGTGGCCCATCACCACGGGTCAATTTTCGAGATTCACTGTACGCCACCCATATCATCAGAGTATTTGTGGCAACTAAAACTCGCAACTAGCTTCTTCTTGTGTGCGCGCTGGCCCAACATTCTGCCATTTCCATGCTTGTCCTGCCGAACCTGGGCTCTGATACCAGTTGTTGGGCTAAACTAGTCCATAGATAGTCTTAACATGTTGTGATATTATCTATTTTGGGCCAAGCCCACAAGATTATTCTCAAAAGGCCTCACACAATTAAGAGATCCCTACACTTTATATGTAAGCTCCCACCCAACAGCTCGCACCAGGACATGCCAAGACAACAAAGAGAATGCCAAGAGAGGCGGAAGGGTAACATTGTCATTATTTTGTTGCACATAATTGTTGAAGGAAGTAGTAACTAAAACAAGAGTAATCTATACTATTCTTTGACTGCAGTAAAGACATCTCACGAAGCATAATAAATGAATCAAGAACGAGGCAATCCCAATCATGGAATCAATATGATTTCTGTACTAGGCGTAGTTAGTAGAAGAGCTGCTCTGCATCTTCTTTAAATTTCTCCTTCCCAACAGCAAATCCAACACAACTTATGCAATCCATTGCTCTGGCACGTAGAATGAGATTAGATTTAAGATTTGCATTTCTTGAGACAGTTTTCAAGTGTGACATTACAGTGTTATAGTAGGTCGCAAATTGCTCCTGTTGGCGTATAATAGATCAGCCTTCATGATTGACAATATAAGCATAAATAATAGAAGCGAGTGAAGAATAATTGCACCAGTTAATATCTGCTAATAATACTTCTTGTTGGACTATTAGCTTGCCACTCTGCATTTCCAGCAACAAAAGGCAAAAAGAGATATCATTAGTCTTTTGCATTTGTCAACAGAGACATACCTCTGTAATTTGGCGGCGTCTATATTTGCATACGTGTATAAGTACAAGTAGTCTGTTGTGACAATCCGGCATGTCGTTTTGAGTATCGCAGTTCTGTTTCTCCATTTATTGCTTATTTTATGTTTGTTTGTTGTTATGTGATTTTACGAGGTGGTTAGTTTGGTTCCGGGGATGTTTTAGAATGAATTGGGACACTTAGTCCCAAGGTTGAAACGTAAGTTGAAAGAGTTGACCGGATATTGACTGATGTGTAAATGACTCCGAAATAAAGTTTTGATGGTTTAGGTAGCTCTGTATGGTGATTTGGACTCAGGAGTATGTCCGGATTTTGATTTAGAGCTCCGTTGATCGTTTTGGCTTGAATTGGCGAAAGTTGGAAAAGTTAAAGTTTGGAGAGTTGTGAAGTTTGACCGAGAGTTGACTTTGTTGTTACCAGGCTCGGATTTTGATTTCGGAAATTGGAATAGGTCCTTTGTGCCATTTATGACTTGTGTGAAAAATTTGAGGTCAATTGGAGTTGGTTTGACAGGTTTCGGCATCGATTGTAGAAGTTGAAAAATCCATTAGTTTTATTAGGCTTGAATTGAGGTGTGATTCGTGTTTTTAATATTGTTTGACGTGAATTGAGGCCTCGACTAAGTATGTATCGTATTTTACGACTTGTTGGTATATATGCACAATCCTTCTTTACTTTTTGTTATAAACTTACAAAATTAGAAAAACTCGTACTGACAATTAATTGGAAAAAAAAAAAAGAATGAATACCCATCTAGGAGTATTAAACAATGATCAATCAAGATAAAACATTTTAGGTTTTAATAAACCTCAGGTGCCAGGCGAGGCGTAATTGTCACTTCTACAGGATTTATCTTACGTATAGTTAAGCCTGCACCTTCCTTCATATCCAAGGGCTCATCATTTGGAGTTTTGTAATTGAAACCCTGGATCAAATGTGATATTGTTAGGTGTTCCACTTGCAATGCATAAGTCATCCTCGGACAAGATCGTCTTCCAGAACCAAATGGGATAAACTCATAGTGCTGACCATGGAAGTCAATATCACCAGCAAAGAATCTCTCTGGATCAAACTTATTGGGATTTGACTAAAGTTTAGGATCACGCTGCAATTTCATAATATTCGCGAATAGTATAGTCCCTTTAGGAATGTGATATCCACTAACAACACAGTCCTCTACATTTTCATGTGATACTAATAAAGGTCCTGGTGGATATAACCGTAACAATAGCTTGGAGGTATACCAAATCATTAATATCACTCTCTTCTACCCATCTATCCTTACCAACTTTTTTATCAATCTCTTCTTGTGCTTTCTTCAAGGCATGTTGATTGTTTATCAGTAATGCCATTCCCCAATTCATGTGAAGAGCAACTGTGTCCGCAGCATCCAAGACTAAACTCTGTGGACAAATTAGAATAGAGTTAAAAAGGATAATTCAATACAAAAGTAGGTTAGCGTCACTATCTGCTGAACCTTGTTTTAGTTAGTATAGTAATTGTCAAGTATGCACATCTCATTATACTAATGATTTTTTTTTTTTTTGAAATTTAAAATTCATTTATTTCAGCTCTTCTTTTAGAGATGTACGAGGTCAAATTTATCTAGTGTAAAATCAAATACACATTTTATACCTTACATGTAGATTTCATTTTTAATTCAATAAAATAATATTTACCCAATAAAAAAGGTATATTCTACATCTAATCATGTTATTATTTATACCCGTATTATATAATTTCAGTATAACTTATTCGAAAACCAAATAACATGAATATTAGCTTTAACTATATTGCTGCTAAAAAGCCAACGACGTGATTCAAGCACCATTATTATTAAAAATAGAAAAAAAATAAAAAACCATGAATCTATATTTAATAAAAATTAAAGAATTTCTCCCTAAAAAAAAAAAAAAGAAAGAAGAAGAAGTCCCTTTACTTCTTTTTTTGTTATGCTCAATGGGAGTAATGAAGTTTTATTCTATCAATTATAATTGGTTATATCTCTTTTTTTTTTTTTTTTTTTAATCATCAGAGTTCTCAAAATCGAGCTTCGAAGAAAAGTCCCCATTGGTAGGATGCGCTTTAACTCCCAAAGATAGATTAGTGTATATATATATATATATATATATATATATATATATATATATATATGCACAACCATGAAGTAGACGAAAAACTATGTGAAGTAAATGAATAAATTTGTCACTTATTGCTACTAAAAACCTAACAAAACCTTTCAGAAAAGAACCACTTGTATAAGTTAGGGTTGAGAATTGGAGGGATGAGCCTGACTTATCTGCCTAAGCTTTACTTAGAGAACTGACGCTTTGTAACTTTATGAGGAGCTCCACCCCTATTTCAATCCCTTTTTTCTCAGTCTCCACTTACTCCACTTATTTTGAAACTTCTAATCGGACATTAAGAGCAGTGGTGTTTGTTTCAAAACAGCAGAATTTTTTACGGAACTAAAACTATTTGCTAATAACGTTTGAAAACAGGCGCAAAAGGTTGTGTACAACCCATCTGCTATCAGGCCTAGTATAGACTATATAAACTGTATAGTAAAGGGCTTTTCATTTGTAATAAGAAACAGACAACACCATGCATGTGCATCAAAACTGCTATTGACGTAAAATATAGTAATCTGAACTACCAGTTTTCTAATATATACAAATACTAGTAAGGGCCCAATGTGAACAAACTCTACTATTGTAAATAAAGCTATGGTGATAAAGCCCGTGCCCAACGTGAACAAACTAATACTATTGTAAATAAAAGTACCTTGATAATAGAATGAGCTTGTATGTAGGAGAGAAATAGAAGACTACAGAGCTCCTACAGAATGTTACAGTTATTCAGAAGAGAATAGAAGACTACGGTGCTACTACATATAAGTTACTCTTTCTAATCTTTCTATTTCTATACGCGATGGCGGAATGTTTGGAGAAGAAATGTTCAACACACTGCACCCTTTACGCTAAACAGAACCAAAGGTTGTCTTAGAGAAACATCCAAAGATGTGCAATTATGTTATTACTACCTTAGCAAATGGTTGCTGACAAATGATCACTTTTTCTCTAAAATACGTGTTTGTTGAATTCATAATTATAGAAGTTCACATCTATTGTATATTTTTAATAGCAGACAAATTGAAGTCAATTGACATGCAGAACATCAGAAAGAGAAAGAAAATGTTTTTCCTCATCTAAAAGTCTATTAACCTGCAAAATTTGACACTATAATCACTGTGAAACCATACATCTACCCAGTAGTGTACAACAACAGCAATTCCAGTAAAAAGAAAAAGAATAAGATTGAAGCAGCAGTAAATCCAGAGCAGCCCTCAGCCCACCCTGACATGAAAGCTAGTTCTGTGTGATGATTGTACTATATCTTCAATTTTTTGTCAACATCAATAGTTACTTCAACAAAGTGATTCTTGAGATTGCCATTTATGTGGCAGTAACACTTATTAGGTCAGGGTAAAAGACATTCAGTTAGTGAGATACTGACGCAATAAGATAATACCGCGGACAAAAGAGACCAAGTTTGGATTAAAGCAGGACAAAAGAAAACAACACAAGTGATTAGGGAAATCTACAGTAAAGCTATGACTATCAATTACGAGCGAACATCGTTCAGTAAGAGACAGGGTCTTTCCTGCTGTAGTCTACGCAAATTCGACTTATCACTCTGATTCAGCTGTGTCAAACCAAAGAAACTAAATAACATATGTTGTAAGTGGTCTAAGAGGAGAAGGCCGGTGCATCACAATGCTCCATGTGCTTCACGACGCGAAGAACACCTTACGCCCATGTATTAAAAGAGCTTAAAGTTCGCGTTTGAACCATCATTTACCATTTTTGATGTTAAAGCTCGGCTTAGAAGCGATTTTGAAGAGGTTTTTCATCCCCACTTCATTGGTTAGTGAATTTTAACTTATTTTGTTATATTTTTATAATCACCCATTGATTTTAACCTTTAATTTAGGATTTTCATGGTAGAGACTAGGGATTTGTTTAAAAATTGGAAATTTTATAAAATTGCGATTTAGACCTCAAAATGAGGTCAAATTTCAAAACAAATCATATGACCTGACTCGAGGGTGAATGGTTAATCGGGTTTTGACCAAGAGGGCAGTGTTGACCTTTGTTGACTTTTTCCTATTTCATCAAAGATCGAATCTTTTTCACTTGTGCATAGTTTCTATATCTTATTTTGAATTATTTAAATTATATTTGGCTAGATTTGACCGTTTTGGAGGCTAATTCTAAAGGAAAAGCCGTAGTTGAGTGTTGATTTGATTGCGAAAAGAGGTAAGTGTTGTGCCTAACTTTAACTTGAGGGAATTAGGACTTGATTGGTTTAATTGCTACTTGATTTATGTGTGGGGGACGGTGTATATGCAAGGTGACGAGTGTATAAGCATAGTCATAGGTTAAGCATGCGGGTTGAGATACTTATTTATTGTTTTCAGTTATTCTCGCCTTATTTAATCCATGTTATTAATTGTAAATGCTTTAATTGTTAATTATAATTAGTTGTTGAATTCATGACTTTATCCGTTACATGCCTTAATTGTTAATTGATTCTTTGTATCTGTGTCTTTATTTATTAACTGTCTTTACTTGCTATTTGATTATTTTTTTAAACTCATGCTATTTGATTTTGTGTGCTATCATATAACTATTTTATCCGCTTTGTGACCTTCTTTGTTTAGTTCCTTTATTGCGTTTTATTTTGTGATACGCTATAGTTGGTTGTAGTTTGTTCGTTTGATTCATATTATTTCGGATCGGATTGCACGCTGCAACAGTAATTATTGTAATTGTTGGCATAGGGTTGCATGTCACAACAATACTAAAATGATGTGATGAAGAGATACGGACATAACATGATATGAACACATAATGATATAGTGGGATCGGGTTGCACGCCTCAATGATATTTCTTTATATATATTTGTGGATAAAGTTGCGCACTGCAATGGATAAGAATTGATACTTATATATATTTGTGAATCGGGTTGTACACCGCGACGGAGAAGAGTTATTTTATTGTGTTTGATTATTGTAACTGTACCGTGTTCTTTTGAGAAGTTGAGAAAAAGTGTTATTTTGGGGCCGTCTGGTAGTTGACCTACAGGTCCGGTTACTCGAGTCTACTATTTGTATTCTATTCCTGTTTCTGTTATTATTCTTCGTACATGTTTATTGTGAGTGTCTTTTCATAGCCTCGGCTCGGCACTTACAGAGTACATGGGGTCGGTTGTACTCATGCTACACTTCTGCACTTCTTGTGCAGATACTGGTGTTGGTCCCAGCGGTCTGTAGCGAGACTGCTCGGATTCAGCTGCTTTTGGAGACTTGAGGTAAAGCTGCTGGCGTTCGTAGTCCCTGAAGTCCCCTTCTATCATGTTTTACTGTTATTTAATTTCAAACAATTGTACTTTATTTCAGATCATATTTGTAGTATACTAGTTGCTCATGTACTTGTGACTCCGGATTTCTGGGAGTAGTTTAACACTGCGTTATGTATATTAATATTGTGTTCATTTCTAAGTTTATTAATCGTTAATTATCATCACCCTATAATAATTATTAAAACTGGTTAATTAATTTAATAACATCGGCTTGCCTAGCAAGTAGATGTTAGGCGCCATCACGGTCCTGAGGTTGGGATTTCTGGGTCGTGACAAGTTGGTATCAAAGCACTAGATTGCCTAGGTCTCACGAGTGATTAGCAAGCTTAGTAGAGTCTAGATGATCGGTATGGAGACGTCTAAACTTATCTTCTAGAGGCTATAGAGCTTTAGGAAAATTTCACTTATTTCATTCTCTTCTGTGTCACTTTATTCTATTACTAATATCTGAAACATTCTATTCCCGTTCTCTCTTGTAGATGGTGAGAACACGCACAACATCTACAATCGGGCAGGAGCCGGAGCCCCCTGTTGCAGCCACTACTAGGGGCCGAGGCAGGGGTAGAGCTTAGCATAAAGCACGTGCAATAGCACCCGTTGTAGAACCTCAGATCAAGCATAAGGAGGAGATCCATGTTCAGACTGCTCCAGTCGGACCCGCTCAGGTCACGGAGGAATTTATTACTACATCGGTGCTTCAGGATGCTCTAGTCTATTTGGTGGCCTTATGGAGAGTGTGGCCCAAGCCGAAGTATTTCTTATGGCACCAGCTGTCTCTCAGGCTGGGGGAGGAGCTCAGACTCCCGCCACTCACACTCCAGAGCAGATGGCTCCCCTGTATCAGACTCCAGCGGTTCTAGCAGCGGGAATGGTTCAACCTATTATTGCTACACAGACCGGCGAGAGGCCCGCGATGTCTTCTGAGGGATTGATGAGATTGGATAAGTTCAAAGAGCACTTTCCTATTCATTTTGGTAGTACATCTTCTGAGGATCCACATGATTATTTGGACCGTTGCCACAAGGTGTTGCGCAACATGGGTATTGTGGAGTCTAATAAAGTCGACTTTGTAGTGTTTCAGATGACCTGTTCTGGCTAGAGATGGTGGCAGGATAATGAGCGGAGCAAACCAGCAGGTTCACCGCCACTCTCTTGGGATCAATTTTCGCAACTATTTTTGGAGAATTTATTCCTTTTACTTGAGAGTGTAGTACGCAAGCAGTTTAAGCGCCTTCAGCAGGGTAGCATGACTGTTACCCAGTATGAGACCAGATTCATGAATTTAGCTCTCCATGCAGTTGTCTGGCTTCCTACTGAGAGGGAGAGAGTGAGGAGATTCATAATGGTCTTGCTTTTGGTATCAGGCTATATATGGCCAAGGAGACTAGGGATGATATTTTTTTTCAGTGGGCCGTAGAGATTGCTAAATGAATTGAGATGATTCGTGGTCAGGGTAGAGAGACGGTATCTGAGAAGAGGCCTCGTCACTTTGGTGGTTTCAGTGGTGCCTCATCTGGAGGCGAGGTTCATTTGTTAGAGGCCATCCTCACAGGCCGATTCAGTCAGTGATCCAGGTAGCACATGGCGCTTCGGGAAGCCATGGTTCTTTTTGGTATCGTCCTAAGCAGCTAGCCTATAGTGCACCTTCAACTCCCATCAATGCGCCATCGATTCAGATCTATCATAGTGGTTATTCGGGACGTTAGAATTAGCCTCAGCTTCAGCAGCCGAGAGTGCTTTGAGTGTGGAGGTGCTGGTCATATCAGGAAGTACTGTCCCAGACTTCAGAGTAGTATTCCTCAGTAGGGTTCTCGTGCCATGATTTCGGCACTGGTTGCTCCACCGCATGCACCGCCAAGTAAAGGATGGGGTCAGGCAACTAGAGGTGGTGGTCAGGCCATTAGAAGTGGAGGCCATCTAGTTAGAGGCCGTCCAAGAGGCAGAGGTCAGAGTGGTTGAGCCCAGCCCTGTTTCTATGCATTTACCAGCTAGACCTGGGCAGAGTCATCTGATGCCGTCATCACAGGTATTGTTTCGATTTTACATAAAGATGCCTTAATTTTATTTGTTTCGGGCCATACTTATTCATATGTGTCACTATTTTGCTTCATATCTAGTTATGCCTCGTGATTCCTTGGGTGCTCCTGTTTATGTGTCCACGCTTGTGGGAGATTCTATTGAGGTAGATCGTGTTTATCGCTCATGTGTGGTTTCTATTAGTAGCTATGAGACCAGGTTGGATCATCTACTTCTTGATATGGTGGACTTTGATGTTATCTTAGGAATGTAGTGGCTGTCGCCTTATCATGCTACTTTGGATTGTCATGCCAAGACTGCGACCTTAGCCATGCCGTAGTCGCCTCGATTAGAGTAGAGAGGTACTTCTAGCCATTCTACTAGCAGGGCTATATCTTATGTGAGGGCTCGGCGTATGGTCGAGAAGGGATGACCAACATATTTGGTCTATATTCGTGATCCTAGTGCGGAGTTCCTTCCATGGATTCAGTACGAGTTGTGCGCAAGTTTCTAGAGGTGTTTCCTATAGATTTGCCAGGGATTCCACCCGACAGAGATTTCGACTACTGTATTGACTTTCGTGCTCTGTTTTCTCACCAAATCGGGTTTCTATGTGTGATAACTCTTTTAAATGGGTATTAAAAGAGAAGAATCTCCACCTAACGGTTTTGAGATGTGTTAGTCTTTGTTTGAACTAGTTCGTGTTACTAAAGATCAGGTAAGGGCTCAAATTACCTCAAAGAGAAGGGGTTAGACATTCTTCCAGGTCCACAATTGTGGGTCCCGACCAAATTTTACGTTATGTGGGGGTTATTTGAATTACGTTTATCTTATATGACCATGTAAATTGTAATAGGGAAACCAAACATCCAATTATAGCAAGTATTAGAGAGAAAGAAGTGGGTCATAAGATATGTCCTAGTTTGATCTAAGTTTGTACAAATATGTGTATAAATATGGGAGAGGGGGCCTAAGCTTTTTAGCCTGAAGGATCATCCCATGCAACATAAATATTACATCGCAACTCCCTTAGATGTAAGGGTTGCTCATATTATTCAGGGGGCACAAACTATAATCTCTTGCTACCTAATTAATATCTTAAAGTTGTTTCCCTTAGAGCGTTCTAGTTCAATTCTAAAGCGTGTCCTATGCGTGCTTTACCCGTCCCATGCCTATGGCCCAGGACGCTTTGGACCTACTACTTTAGTGGTTCTAGACTTCCTTATGATGCTCAAAATGATAAAACTAGGTTCACAATAAAAAATAATTAGAACTACACATAGTTAACAATTTAGGGCTCAAGTTGGCCTGCCCACATAGACACAGATGCACGCAGACAAATAGGCAGATAGTTATGAGCACACATCCATATTATTAGGCGGGCAGCAGTAGATAGGAAAGCCTGGAATCAAGGACGTATTGACTTGTATAAATCCTATAGGCATGATCTCAATGGGATTGAACGATTCAAAAGTTGACACAAAATTCTGTAGGCGGTGTTTCCGGGCAGACCTTTTTGACAAAGCTGCTGATTTTAATAGTTTCGTTAAATGAACCTATAGTCATGCTTTCTAGGTGAGTAATAACATCCTATAAACATATTTTCTAAGCGATTTGCAATCCGGTAGTGGAGTCATTGAGAGAGCAGATTCGTTCATTTATCCCTATAGGCATGCTTTCCAGGCGGGCTGTATAATAGCAATACAACTTTGATTAGTAAAGTTGAGAGCCTGTAGTCATGATGTCTAGGTGAATCACATAATTGAAGGAACTAACCCAAAGCATGCATTTTTAGTTATTTGTATTAAACTCCTATAGGCATAACTAGGGGTGGCAAAATGGTTAAAAGAAAATAGTTATCCACTCATGTTATCCATTAAAAAATGGGTTAGATAATGAACTTTTTAAAAACGCGGAAGAAAGAGGCGGCAGAAAATAGGGAAAGAGAAAATAAGAAGAAAAAGGAAAAGGGTGTAATTTAATCCCCTAATTTAAGGCATTAATAATGAATTGTATATAAATTGTAAGCAAACCTTATTTAGGGCGGGTAATTTCCAAAATTGGGACAATTTTAATAATAAGGTTTTATATAGTGTATAGAAAAAAAAACCCTTTGAAAAAACGACCGTACTTAAAATTATTTGATCATACTGTATTAAAGGAGAAGTCAGAAGTTCAACGTAACCAACTTTAAAAGGGTTTCAATAAGTATAAAGAATTAATTAGTCCTTATCCTAAGGAGTTAAAAAATTAACCTTATTTGGTTAGCTGATTGAAAGCAACTGACAAGGATTAACGGTAGAAAATTAATTTTTGTACTACGGTTGATTTTATCTATAAGCAGTTATGGTATTGTGGTAAATATGCAAAAAGTGATAATACTAATAAATATCGGGGATGACAATGATATTGTTTTTTCTTTTTTAGTGTGTAAACTCAGTTCCTTTGTTCAATGAGGAAATATACTCATTATTGGACTAGATGCAATAACTTATATACATCAGAAAGGCAATTATGTGGGTGACGCTCTAATAAAATATGAACGATTCATGCAATTACCAATAACGAAAGGTAACAAAACAATGTTTTGGAAAACTCCTTCGGACTTTATTTTAAATACTTTCAATAAAGACAGATTGGGGAGAGTCGCTATGCCATCTATCCCCATATTATGTAATAACTGAATTTCTTGTGCTTTCTTAATTATAAAGTGCTCCTTTCTTTAGAAAAATAAGATAAAAAAAAAGGAAATATACTCCTCCGCCATCTTGTAAAAAGAGGATCGATTTAGTCAAATTTTAGCAAATATTTTGACTAGTATAAAATACTTTTTGCATCATTTAGACTACTTGCTTCTTCCTTGAATAGCCAGCCACTTGCGTACAGTTTCATTGAAAATTTTGACTAAACCATTAAATAAATTGTCAGGCATTGCTACAAATACCTGCCTTTACTTAATAGTTTCCACACACAAATCACTCAAAAGAAAATAGAAATATCATTACGTCCAATTTATAGGAATATGGCAAAGTCACTAGTGAGCTACACAACCTTCCTTGCTCTCCTCTTGTGCTTCCTCCTCATTTCGTTCACTGGTTGTTACTTCTTAATTTGTTTGACATTTCATTTGTGACTATCTGAACATTATATTTGCATAAATTACGATATTTATGCCTCAATCCCAAGTTAGTTGAGTCAATTTTTATAACTTAGCATTCCTTTTGCTCGAGTTAGACCCAAAATTCCAGTCAAATATATTTAAATAGAATATTTGTGAGAATTTATCATAAATTGATTAATATTTCATGCTAGTTGTTAACTTACGGCAATCCTTTCGTGGTACAGTTAGTTAGCCCAAACTATTCCTTTACACACACAACCTACACTCAGCTAAATAATATGAAATGATTAGTGTTAAATGCATTTATACATGCATTCATCTGTTATTTTTTTGAGAAGACATATTACAATTCCAATAAATAGTTTTATCAATTAAAAAATTTATTATAAGTTGTTGTTCCAGGAAGAGAATGCAAGTGGCTGAGGGCAAACTTTGCCGATGGAAGAGCAGGAATTATAGTACTCGCTTTTGCTCGTTCAGCGAGATATGCAGCCTAGCGTGCATAGGAGAGTATGCAAAGGCAACCAAGGGTCAGTGCATTAAAAAAGGCCGGGGTCGTTATTGCTTCTGCTACCGCAAGTGCTAATAAGCATCAAATGCTCTTAGAACTCTCGTTTCTTATATTTAATAAATAAAAAATGATAGTATTGTGTTTTTGTTTGAAAGAATAAAAGCACTATCAATCCACTAGAATTGTAGTGATTGTAAGGAAATAGTACTGAATTATGTTTGTATTGTGATATTGTACATTTTCTTCTTGGAGTCAAAACCGTCATTTTTGGTGTCAAGTGAGAAGTAATCTATATAATTTAAAGAAATTATTCAAGGTCACTCTGATTGAATCGACTTGATATTATTATTTGTCTGATGATATTGAAGAATTTCCATTTCATTTAGACTGAAAAAGATGACTGAAGAAGTAATACATGTTAGTAATACACTTGCTAGAAGTTAGAATCAACCGAACGAATCTTCTTATATGTCACGATCGTGACAATGTTCCATCTTATATGTCACGATCTGATTTTTCGTCGAGTTATAACAAGCATTCAGTGTCTTAACTTAACCGAACGAATCTTCTTGTCTCTCTACCGTTATCTATTCTTAACATGTTGTGCAAATTAATGTAATTAAAATAAAATTCATAGCTTCGTACTTCAAATTGCGACTCAAATCATATTTTAAAACTTTTAAACTGAACTTTTTAAAATTCCGATAGCTGAAAACGGTTTGCAAAGGTAACTTCATTCCATGTAATTACATATGTATCTGAAGGGAGGAAAATTCATAACCTAGACTCCATGAACTTGTCTATGAAGCCATTACTGGAGTACTTGATGTATTGCAATATATATATGTTTCTCGTCTAATCCTCAACACAAATGAAGAAAGAATAAATAAGAGAACTACACGGTCAAGAGCGGAGCTTACCAATCAATGTATGGAATGAGGGGTGACCTAACGTGTAGTCTACTCAACTGCAAAAGCTACACCTACATTGATATATGCCAATATAGATTCCCATGAAGATATCAATAGACCATGACGATACTCAGTGAGTCTCATCCTCTCATCCTCTCTCACTAAACGGGAATGAGACTTTAAACAAAACATAAATGCAACATCACTTGAGGGGAAAAAGATCTTGAGAACTCATCCTTTCAATTAACGTATGCTCCAATCAATCAACACCCACTGAAATACTTGAAATCTATATTGAATTTGATCACACAACATCAGCAACAACTACTACTATTAATACCTCTGTAAACCTTCAAGAACTCTAGGTTCGAGATCTAATCTTTATAGGTTTTATGGAATTCTAGTTCTAGTAGCTATTAGGAGAATATCTTTTATTATTCCATATCTTCCATTGATTTGATTTAGTCTCTATAATAATCCGTATAATTGTGCCTAAATTAGTGGTCTTTGATTTGTATTCTAGCAATATAAATAGAGACCATGTAAACCATTGTAAATCAATAAAGAAGATTATATTCCTTCATGGTATCAGAGCCTTTCTACCCTAATTTTTTTTTTTTCGCCCATCCCCTCATCATGGGTGATGAACCGGCAACTACTAACAACAACAACTCCATTGCCGACAAACAACCACTACACCCGGCCTATACAGTCACCAACATCAACAACAAGATTGGTATTCTTGATGGCAAGAAGGTCTCATACTCTTCTTGGGTCAAATTATTCAAGCTACACGTCCATGCCTACAAAGTACTTGATCACATCGATGGCACCAAACCACCCGAAGAAACCGATCCTACCTTTGCCGCGTGGTCGGAACTCGACCGGTTATCCGCTCAATGTGGTTGTTCCGTCACAAGTTTAAATCTGATGGCACCTTGGATCGGTATAAGGCATGTCTTGTATGCAATGGCAAATCTCAGACTATTGGAATTGATTGCACGGAAACTTTTAGTCCTGTGGTGAAACCAGCAACCATTCGTACAGTTTTATCATTGGCGGTATCGAGGTCCTGGCCTATTCACCAACTTGATGTGAAAAATGCTTTCCTAAATGGCGACTTACAGGAAACGGTCTTCATGAATCAACCTCCCGGTTTTGTTCACCCTCAGTTCCCCAACCATGTTTGCCGTCTCCGAAAATCCCTATATGGTTTAAAACAGGCACCAAGAGCGTGGTACTCACGGTTTTCTTCATTCATCACATCTCTGGGATTTCGAAGCAGCACGTGTGATACATCTCTATTCATTTATAAGAATGGGGAACAGCTCGCTATCTGCTACTATATGTCGATGAGATTGTCCTCACGGCTAACCAACCAGCTCTCCTCCATAGTCTTATCTCCCGGCTTTCTAATGAATTCACCATGACCGATCTAGGGCAGCTCCATCATTTCCTTGGCATCACAGTTACCCGAGACAATCAGTCTCTGTTTCTCGGTCAGTCACAGTATGCCTGGGATATTCTACACCGGGCAAGTATGACGGCTTGTAAGCCCTGCCACACTCCTGTTGATACCAACTCCAAGCTTAGTGCTACTGAAGGGGAATTATTATCATATGGGTCTCTATACCGTAGCATAGCCGGAGCATTACAGTATCTTACAATTACTAGACCAGACATCTCTTATGCGGTTCAACAGATTTATCTTTTCATGCACGCACCAAGAAAGCCACACCTTGCTTTCATGAAACGGGTCTTGAGATACATTCATGGCACTATAGATCTCGGTCTTCGGATTTCAGCATCTCCTGATCATGCTCTGGTCGCCTACTCTGACGCCGACTGGGGGAGATGCCCGGATACTAGATGTTCTACATCTGGCTATTGCATATTTCTGGGAAACAATCTCATCTCTTGGTCGTCAAAACGACAACCAACCATATCCCGGTCCAGTGCTGAAGCCGAACATAGGGGGGTAGCAAATGCCGTAGTTGAAGCTACATGGATCCGTAATTTTCTTCTTGAGCTTCATATTCCGGTCCTCAAAACTACGGTAGTTTATTGTGACAACGTCTCAGCAGTTTATTTGTAAGGAAACCCCGTGCAGCACTAGCGTACCAAACACGTAGAGATGGATATTCACTTTGTTCGCGAGAAAGTTAAGATCGGTCACATTCGAGTTCTTCATGTGCCGTCTTCATCACAGTATGCAGACATCTTTACTAAAGGACTCCCAAGATACTTATTTGACTCGTTTCGATCCAGTTTAAACGTTTCAGCCTACCCATGTTCAAGCTGAGGGGGACTATTAGGAGAATATCTTTTATATTAGGAGAGTATCTTTTATATTAGGAGAATATATTTTATTATTCCATATCTTCCATTGATTTGATTTAGTCCCTATAATAATCCCTATAATTGTGCCTAAATTAGTGGTCTTTGATTTGTATTCTAGCAATATAAATAGAGACCATGTAAACCATTATAAATCAATAAAAAAGATTATATTCCTTCAGTAGCATCTCTATCTAACATCACCCTTTGTAATATCAATTCATCAGTATATTTGAGGTTGGACAGAGGAACTTACCTTATTGAAGAAATCCTAACCATGCCTTTCTCAAGCCTCCTTATTGAAAGTACAAGAGGGGAGGGGTGAATTGTACGCCTATTAAAAAATTGATCGACTACGGTATAGGTTTAGTCGATTGATACGGAGACAGCTTGCACAGAACTGTTAGTCCTTTCTATTTAAACAAGTGTAAATCACAACAAACAGTAAGGGAACAGAATAAAATATTAGAGCGATAAAGTAAATGAGACCAGGAATTTTTACACTGGTTCGGAACCAATGTGGTATCCTAATCCAGTCCTCTTGGGTTGCAAGAGTATTTTCATTTAGAGCTCTTTGTAAATTGAATTGAGTACAACCTTTGTGGTTTTCAGCAATCACCACCAACATTTAGAAGGCTGGTTTTCATTCGTTCACCAACAACGAACAATGTATGTGTGATGACTCACTTTATTTCCCCGAGCTATTTCATTATTTATATTGTGTGAAATTAAGTCGAGTTAAATGTACTCGAAGTGACTGAAAGAATATGAGACAAATGGTCTCATTTAAGAAAGTCTAAGTCGCTAAAGTCAACCATGGATTTGACTTTTGAGTTAGAAGGCTCGGATTTGAAATCCGACGACTCGACTAGCTTCGGGATAGAATATATGACTTAGACGAGTGACCGGAATATATTTAATAGACCTCGAACAACGTGAGAATTGAATCGAGGAAGTTCGGAATTCCGGTTGATAGGTCGAATTTTGATCCGAAAGTCGGAATGAAATTCCGAAAGTTGCTGTAGGTTCCTTATGCAATTTTGGACTTGCGTGCAAATTTTCAGACCATTCGGACTTCGTTTGGTCGAGTTCGGATCGAAGGATCGAATTTCGGATCCTTAGAGTTCCAAAGATTGCTTTCAAGGCAAATCTGATAAATCGATGTTCATCTTAGTGTTCCAAAGATTGGAACAAGTTTGAATGAGGTTATAGAACATGTGTGCATGTTCGGATAAAGTCCCGGGGGTCTCGGGTGAATTTTGAATGGTTAACGGAACTAAATTCGCCACTCTATAAAGCATTTACCTCAGATTTTCTGGTGTAATTGATATTAAAATTAGCAAACGACCTCCAAATTCAATTTTGTTTGAAGAATTAGCTCCGTCTTGAAATTACA
>MCJB01050971.1:0-24164 GCA_002018475.1 Nicotiana obtusifolia
AGCACCATAGCAACACCGCTCACAGAGTTGGTGAGAAAAGACACGCCTTTTGTGTGGGGGGAGCCGCAAGAGGGTGCCTTCCAAGAGTTGAAACGTAGACTTAGTTCTGCCCCATTGTTACAATTACCTTATTTTAGTAAGGCGTTTGAAATTGAGTGTGACGCCTCAGGGGTGGGAATTGGAGGTGTTCTTATGCAAGATGGGAAGCCTATTGCCTATTTTAGTGAGAAGTTAAAGGCGGATGCCTTGAATTACTCTATGTACGACAAAGAGTTGTATGCCCTCGTAAGAGCTTTAGCACATTGGCAACATTACCTATGGCCTAAGGAATTCGTAATTAGGAGTGATCACGAGTCCCTCAAACATATTTGGGGTCAAGAGAAGCTAAATAAACGACATGCCAAGTGGGTGGAGTTCATTGAGAGTTTCCCTTACGTGATACATTATAAGAAGGGACAGGAGAATGTAGTAGCTGACGCACTATCTAGGAAGTTTGCTTTGGCTATCACGTTAGCATCTAGGTTGATGGGTTCTAAGAGTATTAAGTCTATGTATGAGCATGACCTTAAATTTAAGAGTGTGTATGATGCCATTACTAGTGGGCAGGGGATTCAGAAGTATCAGTGGCATGATGGGTACCTTTTTAAGAAGGGGAGAGTTTGTATACCCGAGTCCTCGTGGCGAGAGTTGTTGGTGCGTGAGGCGCATTTTGGGGGCTTGATGGGACACTTTGGGGTAGACAAGACTTTAGCTATGTTAGCAGAACAGTTCCATTAGCCTAAGATGAGGCGAGATGTCGAGAGAATATGTGGAGCATGTTTTGAGTGTAAAAGAGCTAAGTCTAGGTCTAATAATCATGGTTTGTATACTCCCTTACCCGTTCCTACTAGTCCTTGGGTAGATATCTCGATGGATTTTGTGATGGGGCTGCCGCGATCTAGGGGAGGTCCTGATAGCATTTATGTGGTTGTTGATAGGTTTTCTAAGATGGCTCATTTTATTCCTTGTAAAAAATGTGATGATGCACAACATGTTGCTTCTTTGTTCATTGCTAATGTATTAAAGTTGCATGGTGTGCCTCGAACTATTGTTAGTGATAGGGATGCTAAGTTTTTGAGTCACTTTTGGAAGTTTTTGTGGGGTGCTCTTGGAACCAAACTTTTGTTTTCTACATCACATCATCCACAGACTGATGGTCAAACCGAGGTTGTTAATCGAACCTTGGGAGCTCTTCTTCGAGCTTTGACCAAAGGGAAGTCCGGCACTTGGGCTGACCGATTACCGATTATGGAGTTTGCATATAATAGAACTGTTCATCGCATGACTAGCATTACTCCATTTGAATGTGTTTATGGTTTTAATCCTTTGATACCACTTGATCTTGTTCCTTTGCCGAGAGATGCAGTTATTAGCGTTGACGGAGAAAACCGGGCAGCTGCGTTGCTCGAATTGCATGCTAAGGTGAGGAAAACTTTGGAGGATGCTTATGAAAAGGTAGCGGTCAAGAAGAATAAAGGAAGGAAAAAGCTGGACTTAAAGAAAGGTGACTGGGTTTGGGTGCACTTCCGAAAGGAAAGATTTCCGAACCATAGGAAAGGAAAGTTAGCTCCGTGGGGAGATGGACCATTTCAAGTATTGCAGAAGATCAATAATAATGCTTATGTCCTAGATCTGCCTGATGATTATGCTGTCTCTAAGACATTCAATGTCACTGACTTGACTCTTTATGTTGCTTTAAAATATGAAGAAGGTTCGATTTCGAGGACGAAATCTTCCCAACAAGGGGAGGATGATGCAAGTCAACCTGATCATGATACGTTTAAACGTTCAAGACCATTCACGAGAAGTCAAGCTAAAAAGCTTCATGATGCACATTTGATGGTGAAGAAGATCCAAGCGTTTGGCGTGTGAAGTTTGCATTTGGCATGTATTATTGTATAGTTATGGAAGACATTAATTCTTACTTGTTTTGGAGTCCTGCGTGACTATTTCTTAAACTTAGCCAAATTGTGGCCTTTTTGTTAATTAGTTGTTTCCTAGTTGATTTAGGTTAACTAGTTATTCTATTCCTAGTTGATTTAGGTAAAGGCTCATTCTATATAAGCCTAAACACTTCATTATTTTGATACCTTTTGACATTATTATCAATCAAAAAACGGCAGCACATTACTCCCAAAATCGTGTGAATTAACTTGTCCAATTTTGGTGTGATTCAAAATTGAACTTGTTCCTTTGTTTGATCGAACAGTTTGCAAGACCATTATTGTCTTGAGGGTTGTTCATATAGTATAGTTACTCCGTGACTTCATCAAGAAGGTAAGTAGACTAGTTCCTACTTGTTGTCTTGATAGTTCATTGAGCGTCTTGCTTCTATCTTTTGTTTTCTTGTTTCCGCTTTTTAATAATGCATCAATGGAACACACTATGTATGCCCTGTGATGAAGGGAGAGCAGGTTTTAGATCACTACATGATGTGTCCAAAGCCCTGTTCTGCAAGCTATGGTGGAATTTCAGAACAAAGCCAAGCCTTTGGAGTGCTTTCACGTGCCAAAAATACTGCAAAAAGCTCAATGCAGTAATAGTCCCATGAAAAAAAGGATCACACATATGGAGGAAGGTGCTAGAGTACAGGGACATCATAGAGCATCAAATCATCTGGCATACAAAAATGGGATCCTCACTCTTCTAGTTTGACAACTGGACTAGCCTAGGAGCACTCTACTTCATTGTGCCAGCTGAATTTGCAATTGATGAATCTATACACAATGTGAATGATGTCCTGCAAGATGGAGCCTGGAATGTGGATAAGCTTTTAGAGAGCTTGCCACAGGAACTTGCAATACACATAGTAGAATCTGTAAGACCTCTAATCAGAGAAGACATCATTGATACACCATACTGGATGCTAGAAGCTCAAGGACACTTCAGTGTCAAATCTGCTTGGGAGTATCTCAAAAGAAGAGATGAACCTAAAAGGGCCTACAAGATGATCTGGGTACAAGGACTTCCTTTCAAAATTGCTTTCTTCGTGTGAAAAGTCTGGAAGGCTAAAGTGCCTTTAGATGACTTTATGAAGAGATTGGGGTACCACATGCCATCTAGATGTTGGTGTTGCACAGACCCAAAAGAAGAAACACTGGTGCACTTATTCTTTACATCCATACTGCAACCAAAGTCTGGCAATACTTTCTATCAAGAGCAGGACTAACATGGGAGGGCATATCATTCCATCAAGAAATAACCAAATGTTGGACTGCTCAAACAGTCCCCAGGCTCAAACCAGTGTTGCAGGCTCTCCCCTCTTGCATTGTGTGGGAATTATGCAAAAGAAGGAACAATTACAAGTATGGAGAAACAGTAACTGCTAGCAGAGTCATATACCAGATTTCCACCACATTACAGGCCCTAGTCCAACTCAGAAAGCCAAGTATCAATGTCCCTCACAAGTGACAAGATCTCCTGAATATGATGGAAAACTATACTCCAATACTGAATTACAACAAAGTTATCTTGGAATTCCCAATGGATGGATGGCTCAAAGTTAATACTGATGGAGCATCTAGAGGAAATCTAGGAAGGAGCGCAATAGGTTTCTGTGTGAGGAATGAAGAAGGAGAGATTCTATATGCACTAGGCAAAGAATTCCCAGAAGGATCAAATACAATAGCAGAAGCAGTAGCAATTGTGGAGGCACTAAAATTCTGCCATTCTCACAATTATTCCCACACATGGCTTCAAACAAACTCAATGCTCATGAACAACACAATCAATGGCATATGGAAGCCACCTTGGTGTATAGCTGATCAAGTGGAGGAGGTGCTGCAACTGAAAGAAGTTTTCACACTCAAAGTGACACACATATATAGGGAGGGAAACAAACTAGCTGACCACCTAGCAAATTATGCTCTTGATGTTGGGAGGATTGAATGTCATGACTTCTGGCAGCTAGACTCACAAGGTAGAAGGATACTAGATGAGGACAAAATGCAATGTCCCATACATAAGAGTGAAGGTAGCAAAATAGCAAATGAGAAAATGGGACGGTGGCCTCACACTGGGCAGCAGGCACATAATCTTCCAAACCCACAGCAAAGGATCACTAGCATGAGCCTCAGATCACACACTGCTTTCCTAACATGTTTGATAATTCTGCAGGCACAAAGGTCAATCAAAACAAAGCATGGTATCAGCAAGAAGCCACTAGGAGATCACAAGCATAATCACAACAACTATAATGAGGAGAGGCTGGGGCAGCTGCCTCACACTAACATGCTGTTATCTTTTTCTGCAGAAAACACTGGAGCAATTAATGAACACTCAACTAGAATTCTTCATAACTTGTTTCCTGCTGTTTGTAGGTACACTGGCACATCTAGTCTACTACTAAAGATTAACTACTTTGGTAACCAGCTTGGGCTGCCATCACTTTGGACACAAAATCAAGAGTACTAGTCGAGAAGAAGACAAACATACAATACATTAACTGCAATACTCAAATGCAGACCAGACTTTATATCAACAATAGGAGAAACATGTCCAAAGCAACAGTAGCACCATAAGACAACATCAACTGCTCACCTTTCTATCACAAGAAAGGATACACTCTTGGGATCAGTTTACTGCTGAAGAAGCAATATATGGTATCAGCATTTCTAATGTACATTCCATTGCCTCTTTGGTATGTGACTGGACCCCAATCACTTTGTGCAACTCCAACAACTACACAACTGCAAGCAACAAGAGAAGCTCAGCAACAACAGTCACACTTCTCAGAACTACAGCACCAGAAAAGAAAGGAAAATCATCGAAATCATCAATGTCACCCCAGAAAATGCCATCACTGATTTCAATAAATCTCTCAACACTGCAGACTGCTTGGAGGGGTCCAGATCATTATTGCAATTGCAATGTGTGGTATTAGCACTCCTAGTGCTCAAGCTGTTGCAACTACAGCAATCATCATGGACCTCCCCTGCTAGCATACATCACAGGAACTCACTCAACACACAACTACACAGGAGCAGAAACATAAACATGCAAACACCAAGCAACCAGCAGCTACATGACACAGCAATACTTTCAACAAATAGCCAACAGAAGCAGCACACTCAAGCCAACACAGATAATCACATATACCCCAGGCATCAAAAGCAGTACACAAATCTAGACCAATTGATACACCAACAACAGAAGACACTTTTTCAAAGCACCAAGAGTTCCAACAATCAGAGGCAAAAGAACAAGGAGGACTACATCACCATCAATGCCACCACTGATCTTAATACACCGCACAACACTGCAGACAGTTTGGTTTGGTCCATATCATTGCTGTAGTTGCAATGTGTGGTATTAGCACTCTTAGTGCCCAATCTGTTGCAACTACAGCAATCATCATGGATCTTCCCATTCCTCATACTTCACAGAAATCCAGCCAACACACAGCAGCATAGGAACAATAACATAATCAGGCAAAAACCAACAGAAGCACAACCAACACACTACCAATAGAAGCAGCATCCATACAGGACCAACAACAAGTCATCCATTCACCTAATGGGCTAACCCACAGGAAGACAGAACTGCCAGCAAACATAGGAGGTCATATCAACTGAACACACTGAGCTTACAACTGATCTCTAAATTACAAAAACAAACAACACAACTCCCCAGAAGCAGCAAGCCCATCAGTTAGCAGTAGCTCCAGCACTCAGCTCACATCAATTCCAGAATCAACAGCAACAGTCAGAAAAATGCCCAGCCAACAGCACAAACAACAATGCAGTCCAGTCAGATGACATACTCAGACAGTCATTTTCAACTTGGCTTTCCTTGTCCACAAGGCCAAAGCAAAATTAAAGATAGCTCGTGCTTTTTTGTCACATTTTTGCAGTATCTCGACACCACAGACAGATGTCAGATGTATATAGAAGGGAGCAGAACTCTCATCAACATAGTAGAAATAGGAATATATTCACTTTTTTCTATAGCTGACCTTGAAAATTTTCACATTGTTTTTGTACATACGATTGTCTATTGCTATAAAATAGATAATCGTTACATCACCATAGGTCTAACTCCTAACTACTATCTAGGCACAATTAACTAACATCTTAGACTGACTAAGAGCACACGTTTTACTTTTGGGAGGTAAGGTTTATGTCCCCCTCCACTTTTATATTTTGCTCCTATTAATAAAATCTTATATTTAGCCAAAAAAAAATAGAGGAACGAGGATCTAGTAAGCAAAACTACCGGCCGGATCGTTACATTTATGGTGTTTCCAACTCCCAGGTAACCCAAAATATAATCAGATACTCCATCTTCATGGTATTATTCTCTTTTCCCTTTTTCGATTATACAAGTTATTGAAAAAATAGCACTAATACTAAAAGAAAATTAATTTGCTCTACAAATAATTCACATACAATGAACTGCACTACTCAAGTTGAGTTGAGGCTTTATTTACATATTAAATAACTGCTACTTAATATACAATTGTTCGCATACAAAAAGGTGTAAGTAGACTCCACTCAAGTCTTGAAGTAGCTTATATTAACTGTGGACAAAACGTGCACATGGATAGGCAACAGACATGACTGAGATATCTTTCAAGAGTTACAATCATACAGTAACTTATCTTCCAACAACTAAAATGAAACAGACAGTAACAAAAAAAAAAATCAATGAAGTTTCATATCCATACTTTATAGACAAATGTGAGGGATATTATTTATTTGAATTTCTTCCAATAACATTCAGTGAATCAATCTAATCATACTTACCAAGTTTTTCTTCCAACGATATCAAATCATTAATAAAAGTACACGAGCACAATATTAGATCAAATAAGTACTCGAGTTAATGAAAACTATTTCTTCGAGAAGCAACATGGAACGGACACTAGTCAACAAATTAAGATTCACGAAATGTGCAGAACTAAAAACGTGCTATATTATCTCATCACTGTAATAAGCAATTGAGAAATAAATTAAAGCTTCAAATTATATGAAAAAGAAACAATGAAAATGACAACAAGAAATGATTATATGATGAACTTGTGGTCTCGATCTAGCCTAGAATGGAGATACAATTAGGAAAATACTATCAGGGTAACAAAAAAACAGAAAGGTTCATAAACGAAAGTTGTGAGTTTTTAGCATAACAAAAAAGCTTAAATCTAATCCTAGAATATGATTATAAAAGGATTTTTGCGCAATCCATTGCAAAATGTAAAGCTCTCGATTAAACAAGCATAGGTATTTCAGAGAAATTGCAGAGAACCCATAAAACATGAAAGGAACTTTAAGCAATCCAAAAAAGCAAATTTATTTCAATAATTTTTATGCCATGTTGTTTTCAATTATTATCTTGACTTTTTGGATATAAAACCAATTTCATTTTTTGCATTTTGCAGTTTTTAATGTCAGATAACTGTCCATACCATAAATCATGCTACAAAGAACAATATCACCAAAAATGTGATGTTTGCATGAACTTTGTAGGTGTTCATTCATTTTTAAATTTGCGCTTCTCGCTGTTCTTTTGGATATTCTAACTAGCATCACATTCTTCCTAATTTCAATCTCCATATTTACTACTTTGGATCAGATATAAGAGCGGCCTTCCTCAAGAAGCTTTTTCTAAGTATTATCTAGTTTGTTGCTAGTTATTAATCGAAAAACAAAAATTGTAAAGTTATTAAATGGAAAGCAAAAATTTCATAGAAAACTTATACACAAGTTTTTAGCAATTATAACCCTAAGCAAACGAAATTCTCAATTGAAACTGATGGTCACAGAATCCAAATAAAAAGGTTTTGACTTTTGAGAAAACAAATTAGAAGAAATTAAGCATCTCCATCAGCAATTTTCACAAAATCTACCCTAATCTACTTCACTAGATGAATAGCGCTCGTTTTAAGGATGAAGAAGGACGGAGTTTCCATGTAATTTGGGTAAAACCTAACTTAGTGGGATATTTTAGGGCAAAATTGGTTTTTTTGGGGGAGAAAAGATTTAGGGAGGAAAAGGATTTAGGGGAAAGTCTTAGCGGGAATTTTTAAGAAATTATTTATAGCATGCTTATATGCGGTAGCTTATACAAATTTAAATTACCACGCCCAATAAACGCTATATTACATTTGGGTAAGCAGTCAAGGCTCTACTGGAAACAACCTCTCAACTTTTACTAGATAGGAGTAAGGCCTGCATACACACTACCCTCCTCAGACCCCACATTTGAGTAAGCTTTATCCAATTATTTTATAATTTGACAATACTTGAAAAATCTAGTGTTTACCCTTAAAAGGCACGCTTCATAATTTGTTGCCTAAAATCCGTATCAAAAAGCGTTGGACAAAGGTCACCCCTTATGAAGCATCCCCACAGATACTTTTAGCAACACGTTTCAAGTGTAGTCTAAAATTATTGTGGCCTTAGGCCAAATTTATTGTATAGGTGGTCATAGTCTACCAATCCAATCCATATCAAGCAGATATACAAACATATATGTACATGATCAACGAATATCAAATTTCATACTCCCGAACTGGCATAAGTGACATGCTGAGGTGTATGCCTGTGCAAAGTGTGCTATCATAGTTCAAATCAGGAAGATAGATCATGAAAGTAGCAATTTTCAAGTTCAATCAGGAGATTAACCTCTATGTAACCTCAAACATGGCTCAAATAGCTCATAACAGGGGTACAATATAAGACCCATCACAACATGAAGCTTAACAATCAATCCAAGATATAACATAGCCTAAACACTGCCCAGAGCATGAAAATACTCTGGTGCATGCACATGGGCTCAACCCCACACATGTGCACCACCCATAGCACGTAGCTATCATAAATAACTCAGGCGACTAGCTCCTCAACCAAGTTTAGGTAAGATACTTACCTCAAACAAGCCAAATCAATAATCTAATAATAATAATAATAATAATAATAATAATAAAAAATAAAAAATAAAAATAGGTTAGATACTGGCTTTCATGAAAAAACGAGATGAACACTGCAAAAATCACCTCAAACGGAGCTCTAGAATTGAAAATACCAAAAGGACGCAGTCTGATTTTTTAATACACAGAGATTCCGCTTCTGCACCCAAAAACCCCCACCTGCAATCTGCCAGCTGTTATTTCAGCACTTGCGGAACATTTTTCGCACCTATAGGGTCACAGGTGCAGACCCCACTTCGCATTTGCGAAGCACCAGCTATCCTCTCCGACACTAAAATGGGCATAACTCCCTTATACGATGTTCAAATTTGATAATTCTTTTTACTATGATTCCATAATTACGATATGGATCTAATTCTTCAATAAAAAAAGAATTTAGAGCTTATTTGCAGAATGTGGTACCATTTATGCTCGAAGAAACAATATTGGAACGTCAAATACGAGCGCAACACAATCCAAACCTATCTGAAACACACCCGAGCCCCTTTGGACCCCGTCCAAACACACCAATAAGTCCCAAATATAACACGGACATGTTTGTTACAACTCGTAATTTTGTACGTTAGATCACGTTGTGAGATAGTCTATGTATAAGGGCCCAAGAACCCGGAAAAGAGTTCAAAAAGTCAAGAAAAGAGCAAAAGGTGTCGCAACGTTGGATATGCTACCGCAAAACTCACATGCGGGACGCATATCCAACACTGTAATCGCAGACCAAGACAGATTTCTGGACAAAAACCAGTGCCAGAAATGCGGTCATAAGTGCGATCACATTTATGAAATGCGAACCGCATATTACACCTAATGTGTCGCAAACTGAGACAGATTTCTGGGCAAAAATCTGTGTTAGGAATGCGGTCAGTATGCGACCGCATACTGAAAATGTGGACAGCAAATCAGACCTCCTGTGTCACAGAGTGAGACAGATTTCTGGGCTGAGTTTCGCGTCCAAAATGCGAACCGTATGTTGATTCTGCGACGAGAATGCGGTCGCAGATGTGAAAGCAACAGACACGTGTATTACTTATTGACTGACCCATAAAAGGGGCCTAGACCAGTTCTTTCTTCATTTTCTGAAACCCCAAGCAAAGAAGAACCACCTGCGACCCCTTCTCAAAGTCCCACACCAACTTTAACCAATTTCTCCCTCTTTCAAAGTTCTAATTGGGAGAGAAATCTGAAGATTGAGGAATTAAGGGAAAAGCCCTAACTGATTTTCCTCTCTTTCAAGCCCTAATTGAGAGTAAGACCTAGAAGTTGAAGAACTAAGGGAGAGGGCTAAGATATCCAACATGCAAGGTAAGTTACTACTCCCTTTCATGCATTCTTTCTCTTGGGCATTCATGGTATTCCATTCCATGCAAGTAAGAACTCATGGGATGGTGATTGGAAGTCATGGGTTCAAGTTAATTACTGATAATGGACTGGGTTATGGTTGTTTTGGGCTGCTATTGAGTTGCATGTCTTGCTACCATTGTTATGGAGTTTTGGAGGAAGAAGGGTGTGGAGGAACACCATGTAAATTTAGGGCTGAAGTTGATTATAACCACAACGTTTAGAAAATAATGATAGAATCGTTTCTTCATTGTAGACTAAGGAATTGTGATTGTGTGAAGCCTGAGATTGGCGCAGAGAATACCAGGTATGTAAGACCATCCCTTTCTTTCTTTTGGACGACTCCGTTTATACACAATACAATGAACAAGCCCCCAAAATATACTCTACTCTTAGAAGGTAGGAGTGCTAATATTGTTTCCCCTCTTATGGGAGGATTGATATGTTAGTATTTCTTCGACCTTAAGTCACCATGATAGTATGATTCATATGAGTCCAGCATGCATTATCTATTTTACTTTACCACGCCGCGCTATAGTCGGCCAGCTAGGCACCTATTGGCAAATATATGTTTTACTCTACTTAGTAGCGCTATAGACGACAGCTATTTTACTTTACAGTGCCGCGCTATAGTCGACCGGGCAGGCACCTATTGTGCAACCACTGATCAGTTGGGTATGATGATGAGGAGGCCCACAAAGGCGTATGTATATAAGGATAAGGAGGCCCACAGAGGCGTATATATGTATATGATGATTTTAAAAGAATATATATATATATATATATATATATATATATATTATATGTATATGCATACGCACGTCAGGCATGACATGGTTGGTCGCCCTCAGAGGCATTCAGATGGTACAGGTTGTATGTTTCTTATCCTGTTGCATATTACTGTTCTTATATTATGTTTCTTGTCTTACATACTCAGTACTTTATCCGTACTGACGTCCTTTTTGCTTGTGGATGCTGCATGTCGTGTTGCAGGTCCAGGCAGACATATAGACGAGGCTCGCCCACCGCAATAGGCTATCCAGTTCAACAGATATTGGCGAGATCCCTCCTTCGGACGTTCCGTAGTCTTGGTATGCATTTTGTTATAGGCATTATGGGCATGTCGGGGCCCTGTTTCGACACAGGTTGCATCATGTATGTTCTTGTAGAGGCTCATAGACAAGAGTTGGGTTATGTATAGACAATGGGATGACTTATGTACAGTTGGAATTGCCTTGTCGGCAAACGTATGTATTTTGTTGCATAGTTTTGCATTGCAGCCTTGTTGGCATATTATGTATATAAGTATGTTCATATCATGGTATGATATTTCAGTTCATTATGATTTTTGTTCGAGATTGTATGTGTATGACAAGCCTTATAGATAATAAGGGAAGTTAGATGAAGGGTACCTGGCGCCCGTTGAGTAGGGTCCGGTGCCAGTCGCGGCCCTCCGGCTTGGGTCGTGACACTGCTCGAGACCTCAAATCCCACATGACAATATCAAAACCATGAATTGCACCTCAAATCAAGCTTAATAACTATTTCAAAATTTCAAATTCCAAACTTACGCCGAACACATCTAAACAACTCGGAATTGCCTCAAATTTTGCACAAAACTTCCAAATGATATAACGAACCTATTCTAACTTCCGAAACAACAATTTGAACCCGATAACATCGAAGTCAACTCCCGATCAAACCAATGAACTTTGCAAACCTTAGCCAATTAGAGCCAAAACCTTCTAGAAATATCCAAATGCAAATATGGGCATACGCCCAAGTCCAAAATCACCATCCGGACCTAACGGAACGATTAAAACTCTGATCCGAGGTCAAATACATAAAAGCCAAACTTGGTCAACTCTTCTAACTTAAAACTTCTAAAATGAGAATCGTTCTTCGAAATTAATCCGAACTACTTGAAACCCAAAACTGATCATACACGCAAGTCATAATACGTCATACGAAGCTACTCAAGACTTCAAACCACCAAATAGAATGCAAATGCTCAAAACGACTGGTCAGGTCGTTACATTCTCCCCCACTTAAACATATGTTCCTCCTCAAATGTGTCAGGAGTCATTCCAAAGCCATCATACCACTGCATAGCTCACCCTACACATACCCCTGGGTAATCCCACGTCATCCCAACAAATATAAGCCTGAGTACACAATCTAACTGAAGATCCTTACTTCAACCTTGGTTAACCAAAAACCCTTCAAAATCCAGAATTTGTTATAAAACCTGATTCTCATATAAATATGTTGAATAAGTCTAAACAAGTTGTATCAAGACATAATCATAACCCAAGATGTAATCACATGATATACCTCATACCTCACGTACTCATAATAATACCTTATAACCGCAATAGTTGCTCATTACTAAACCTGGTACCGACGACATACCTCATCTCAAATGAAAACCTTGTTCTGAACCTTCGTACACTGCCAAGGATGAAAGAAACAGGTAGAAACTCCTAAACATTCATCAGATCAACAAGTCGTGGAACTCTCTCAAGAACCATAGCCAAGCTAACCAATGATCTTATTCTTCCAAATATACCTTAATTAAATCCGATAGCACATTACAATAACCTCATCTAATCCAATACAAGCTACTCGATCGACACGCCAGACCAGCATCACCTCGAGCCATGTACCGTGCAATTAGTGCAACAAACAAGCAACAACTCGAGTATACCCAATGATGGAAAGAGAATCAAATGATAGAACCGTCCCTCAAGCTCAACAGATACCACCACAAAGCGCCATGCTATGAACCCATCAAAAAAGGAGAAACAAAACACACAAAAAAAGCACAAAGGATCATCTCCCAATATAACTCTGATGCGATGTATGGCCCAATCCAATCACCGGTCCACATGGAATACCTCGAGCCAAGATGCTCACAATCAACAACCATATGCATATCAACAACAACCACGCGAAGTACATGACAATAACCATGGAGAAATAGATAGCACAATACACCACAAACAAGAAGACCATAATCAAGGTGAAACCAACCATTCAATACCTCAAGAACCATCTTGCTCGAATTTCTCCACAAAGACCAAACGAAACCGCATCATGTGTGTATATAGACAACATTTTCACAACCTATTTTAGCATAGGAGAGTAACACATGGAATATATCAAAACACGAATAAGATTAACTCTAACCGATGGTACACTCCTCAACGCTAGTTATGTCGAGTAAAAAAATCCTATATAGAACACATATTCTCATTAGGCCTACTAATGGGCTCCTAAATCTATTATGATTCTCCAAAACAGGTGAATAACCTTTCGGGATCCGTAGTAACCTATCCATAACATAGATCACTGGTTGTCTAAATCTTAACATATCTTCCAAATCCATAACCAAGGAATAATCCACCTCTAAGAACTCCTAGTCTCCAAAATCCCAAGAATACAAAAATCCCCATATCTGATCCAAACTCCACCACTCAAATGTCTGACACCTCCCTCATACACAATCATCTCACGAGAAATACTTCCCTAATTCTTCTGCACCGCATAGCAAAATATGAACATTAGTAATTGATCAACTAGGCGATTACCATAATACCAGTCAAACATTTGCAAGTCAAAACACAATGTGCCTTCTAAAATGCGCACCTCTCATAGTTGATACCAGATAGTTCTAGCATTCTTCTAATCATATGAAATCATCCATGCTATCTAGATCTTAAGACCTTCCCTTCTAACATAATTGCAACCTCGTACATGCAAGCCTCGATCTCACACGTTGCATCGCATCTATCATGCCATCATATGAAAATACGAGAATCCCATTATCAACCCTAGATCACAAGCAGGTAACACATTCTGTTAGCCAGAAACCTTCTACTTGACCCCCATCCAAGAGAAAATCACAACACGCAACATACTCCTCGTGCCTATAAAAAACACCTATCCCAAACTATATATCGAGAACTCTTCGAAACCCATTTGCACAAAACCAAGGCATCATAATTGAATCCCTCTAACTCAACCAAGTCAGACAGGTCGCCAAGCCCAAGAGGATTGCCACAAAATACCGGTAAAGATTCACCACACCAAAAGAGCCGATCCCTTCTTTTACTATGCTGATCTAAACTACTACCAAGCAGACCCATTTCTTCGAGTTCCTCTTAACATGACTTCAAGTTAACACTTCTCCTTGCTAGTAACACTACATTCCTTAACCCAAACCTCACCACAAGAGATCCTAGCATGAAAGCACATCGTCTTAAGGATCATAAGCCGATGTATTCCCTCTCAAGCGCCCAATAGTACCACCACCGTACTTCCGACTCTGAAGAGACATTCTATGAATTTGAAGTTGTTCCTCTAACCTCTCCAATACTGAAATGTAGAATCACTAATGACACATAAATACGGCAAGTCGGGATACCATCCCTTGCAAAATCTCAGATCTTAGTCATATACAAATCTAGGGAACCCTCAAATACCACATATGAATTTTGAACTCATTAGAACCTTCTCGAGGGTCATCCACTCTGCTCTAATCTCCAATGAACTACCAAAACGAGTCGAACGACTTGTGCTCCATTAGCACACAATCACCTAAAGAAGTAACCCCTACCTTTAAGTAACCGAGTGAATCCCTTCTCCTTGCACACTACATCCACTATAAATAGCAAACCTGAATTATTCCAAGATTTCCATATATTCATAAAGTGTAATAGATCATGCACCCAGAAATTTTCTTACTCGAGTCATCCTCAAAATCAATATCTTCAGGGCATAACTGATCCATAAGCATGCCTCATACCATAACTAATATAACACATAACTATGCAATCTAATCATCGATAGCAGACTCCCCCACTTGGCTTGATGCAATAGAACGTAACATTTGATGACCCACAATACCCTTACTCCGGACTGCCATGATCTCACTTTGTAATTCAACTAAATCCTTCATAAGCTCATGTACCACCAGTCATAAAAAACCTAAGATCTTCTGCTAAGCGCATATCCATCCTCGACTGTCGTGCGAACTTTCTTAAGCGATCCGAACTAAAATTGTAGCATATATGCATCCTACTGGGTAGGAAGAAAACTCTACACAAAAAAATCACAACGATCACACAACCTCAGAACATCCCGTAGGAGATAACCCACCTACTTAGCCTCAAACTGGCATATCTCTATGCTCTGTCATGGTCACAACCACTATGCAATCACTTAATCCTCCTGAGTCTGAACTCGTTAACAAGACATAAAAATCTACTTCATTCCACAAATGAACAACTGAAAGATCCCTCAACACACTCATAAGTCGAGACTGTACAACACATCAAGATAGAAATCAAGCATCCATAGTCCTTTCGCATCCCAAGGAAAATTCTTCTCGTCACCTCCAAACCACCTAAGCATAGTCCTCAGCAATATAACACTCATCATATGGCTATCTAACCACTCACTGAGCCATAAATCCCACTCTTAGGGACACTACCGTACATATAAGTCCAAAAGCACATACTCACACATCGAAAACCATCGAGCCCAAGCTGTGATCTAAACCTGGCCTCAAGTCCTCCAAACTGGCCTACCTCCATAATATAGAAAACACATCTCGCACCTCATCCATGACATCACAAGCCATCGTTGCACAACTAATACCAAGTGCTCAATATGACATACGCGTGGATGAAAGGAATTCAAAGAGATATGCTTCAAGCTAAATCATTGTCTCACAATAAGGAAAAAAAGACGGGAAATTTCCTAAATGCCATGTAGCCTCTCGAAGATAGGTATGGACATCATCATACCGATCCGCAAGACTCTACTAGACACTTGCTCATGACTCGTAGAACCTATGAACCTAAGGCTTTGATACCAACTTGTCACGACCCAAAATCCATCTAGTCATGATGGCACCTAACGCAACTTGCTAGGTAAACCAAATAATAGTCAACACAATTCTAATAAAAATAATAAGAAAACAATAAGTGAAATAACTGAATTCCAATACAATAACCTAAGGATTGATAGTACAAGTCATGATTAACTAAGACTTAGATTTACAAAGACGGTATAAAAATAAATACAACATCATTTTGGAATATACATAAACAGACTACAAATCTAAAACTACCAAGGACAGGTGGTAGCTATATCCGAAAAAGAAGGTACATCTTCAATGCCAGCTTCACAATCCACAGCAACTCAGCTCCAAGATTTGCACGCAAGGTGCAGAATTATAGTATGAGTATAACCAATTTCATGTACTCAGCAAGTATCATAACTAACCTCGGCAAGGTAAAAAAAGCAATAATTATAAATGATGCTCGTTAATCACCTATATAGTTCATAACTCCAACAAGTACAGAATAATAATATGATGAATCCATGAATCACATATAAAGCCACATTAGTGCGCAAAGATAATGTAACATGCTCCTTTTTAGTTAACAATCCAGCATATAGAGAAGATATGCAAATAAATCAGGTAAAGAACCAGGATATTACAAGTAAAGATGAAATGAAGTAACCAAATCAAGCACTGGACTAACTTTCCTCAGAATTTCAATAACTAAACCAAGACCGTAATCAGCTTTTTCCAAAGTCCACATCAACCAGAAACCCGTCGGTTTCTCACAATCCGCGTGTGCACCTTCAAGAAGGCACATGAGAGGGTGACCCTAGGGTGATGCATCCATATCCACACGCTACATGGACACTTCACGTGCTATCATATCAAAATCGCACAGCATGTTCACGTGTCATAAATATCAATATCTCGGATCTGCACGGCGAGTTCATGCGCTAATAATCATAATCCATGCGGCGTAGTCACAGGCTCAATATCACAATCTGCTTTGCGTGGTCACAGGCTCACAATTTGACCGATGTGATCACGGGCTCAATATCACAATCTGCCCGGCTTAGTCACAGGCTCAATATCATAATCCGTCCGGCGTGGTCACAGCTCACAATCCGCCAGCGTGGTCACATACTCAATATCACAATTCGCCTAGTGTGCACGGGCTCAATATCACAATCTGCTTGGCGTGGTCACAGACTCAATATCAACACCCACCCGGAGTGGTCACAATCTACCAATCCAATCTATATCACACAAAAAGTAGATATACAAGAATACATGTACATGATCAATGAACATCAAATTTCATTCTCCTGGACTTGCATAAGTGACATGATGAGGCAGATAAATCATGAAAGTAGCAATTTTCAGGTTCAACCGTGAGTTAACCTCTATGTAACCTCCAACCAGGCTCAAATAGCTCACAACAGGGGTACAAATATTAGACCCATCACAGCATGAAGCTTAGCAATCAATCCAAGGCATAACATAGCGTAAACACCACCCGGAGCATGAAAAATACCTCGGTGCCGCACATGGGCTCAACCCCACACATGTGCCCCACCCACAGCATGCATCTATCACAAATAACTCAGGCAACTAGCGTCTCAAACAAGTTTATATAATACTTACCTCAAACAAGCCAAATCAATGCTCTAAAACTACCTTCACGCATGATTCAACCTCCGAATGGCTCTAATCTATCCAGAATCAACTCAAAAACATCAAATACCACCACAGGAATCAAACATAAATGATAAAGGTCGAATCTTTAATCAAAAACTCAAAGTCAACCAAAACGTCAATCCGAGCTCTCATCTCGAAACCCGAAAAAACTCAAAAATTCTAACAATTCATTCAAATACGAGTCCAATCGTGTAAGTTTCATCCAAATCAGACTCTGAATCGATGTTCAAAACTCAATTATTCACTTAAGAAAGGCTTTAGACAAACAAAAAAAAAGCTAATTATCCAATCAAAATACGGATTAATTCACAAATGAAATAGTGTAATCATGTTAAAATATAAAATATTGAGTTTGTATACTTACGCCCATGAAAAACCAAGAATAACGCTGCAAATATCACCTTAAACAGAGCTCTAGAACTCAAGATATGCTCAAAAAATCAAAAGAACGCAGTCTGATATTTTAATACACAGAGATTCCGCTTTTGCGCCCAAAAACCCGCACCTGAGTTTGCTAACTATTATTTCTGCACCTGTGGACCATTTATTGATCATGCGGGGTCACGGGTGCGGACCCCACTTCGCATCTTCGAAGCACCAGCATCAATTATCCTCCCCAACACCAAAATGGGCATAACACCCTCATATGATGTCCAAATTCGACGATTCTATATGCTATGATTCCGTAATAACGATACGGATCTAATGCTTTAATAAAGACAAAATTTAGAACTTATTTGCATTTTTTGGTACTATTCATGCTTGAAGAAACAACGTCGAAACATCATATACGAGAGCAACACAACCCAAACCTATGTAAAACTCATCCGAGCCCCTCGGGACCCCGTCCGAACATACAAATAAGTCCCAAAACATAACACTGACTTGCTCGAGGTCTCAAATCCCACATAGCAACATCAAAATTACGAATCGCAACTCAAATCAAGCTTAATGGACTATTTCAAATTTTCAAATTTCAAACTTACGCCGAACCCATCTAAACAAGTTGGCATCACCTCAAATTTTGCACAAAAGTTTGAAATGATATAATGAACTTTTTCAAACTCCTGAAGCGGCAATCCAAACTCGATAACATTGAAGACAACTCCCAGTCAAACCTATGAACTTTTAAACCTTTAAATTGCTAACCTTCGCCAATTAGCCAAAACCTTCTAGAAATATCCAAATGCAAATCCGGGCATACGCCCAAGTCTAAAATCACCATCCGGGCCCAACGGATCTATCAAAACTCTGATCCAAGGTCAAATACCTAAAAAAGTCAAACTTGGTCAACTCTTCTAACTTAAATTTTGTAAAATGAGAATCATTCTTTCAAATCAATCCATACCACTCGAAGACCAAAACAAATGATACACCAAGTCATATTACATCATATGAAGCCACTCAAGACTTCAAACCACCAATCGAAATACAAATGCTCAAAACGACCGGTCGGATCGTTACATATGAGTACGTGATGAATCTTATTCTTGATTAGAAGCCACGCTAGAGTTATAACTTGTTGATTTGGATAGGATTGGCTTCTTTCACCGTGTTAGACTTTTTATTTAGTCGTAGTCTTATAATTTTCTTACTTGATTTATGAATTATTGATATTTGGCTTTTTTGCTCTTGTTGATGTCACGATCAGACTTAAAATGTTAAATAAGCATACTGAACAATTATGAAAATTGAAACACGTAGTTAGCCATATCTATTTCTTATTCATGTAAATATTCGTCTGTATTTTTTTTAATTATTATTATTATTGTTGTAGTTGTTGTTGTTATTGTTATTATTACAACAATAAGAACAACCTAGTGAAATCCCACAAGTGGGGTCTGGGGAGGGTATGCAGACCTTACCCCCCATCCCGAGGGAGTAGAGAGGTTGTTTTGGAAAGACCCTTAGCTCAAGAAGACGAAATATTATTATTATTATTATTATTATTATTATTATTATTATTATTATTATTATTATTATATCCGTGTGCGTCTTTATTATATCAATTCATATGCATATTCCCGAGTTTGAAAAATGGATTGAGAAAAGTTAAGAATTTTGGCACTAATGACATTGTGAGTGGATATTTATTATTGATAATTATGTGTGAATCGGGTTTTACGCTGCAATGATATTATGTATGGATCAAGTTGCACGCTGCAACGGTAATATAATTGAATCGGGTTGAGCGATGCAATATTATTATTATTAGTGGATCGGGTTGCTTCCCGCAACAGCACTTGGATATGTATTCGTCCCTTCGGAGTTAGGTGATTATATTACTTTAGGCTCTATTAGTGTAAGCAACCAGATTGGTGCTAGTTGAGACACTTGGCCAGTGTCGGACATACAAATTTGTGTGAGTATTGGTATTGGATCATGAGCATGCATTGGTAGCCTAAACTCATGCACTGGATCCTATTTATATATGAATATTGACTAACTCATATCATGATGATGAAAAGAATTGACAACTGATATTGTGTTCTATCTCTTATCTGAAAAGCACGTCTAATTTTCTTATATGTTGTGTTTCTACAAGTGAACTTATTTGAATGATATCATGCTTTATTCCATGTTCTGATTATATTTTCATATGCTTCATCACTAATTCTTCGAGTCTAGACGTGATACTTATTGAGTACCGTAGTTTTGTACTCATACTATACTTATGTATAGTTTGTATAGGTTCTGAGGCTGGTATTAGTGGTACTCACTGAGCTGAGTAGGATTATTTTGTTAGAGACTTCGTGGTGAGATGCCTTACTTGATCTGATCTGCAAGACGTGCGGTCCCCGTTCCTTACTCATTTATAGATGTCTATATATTTTTATTTGGATAATTGTTATTTAGTTGAGACTATGTACTCTTGTTAGATGCTTGTGACGATGTTGTGAAACCAGTTCATTTTATTTGGCCATCCACTTGTTGAACTCTTAATACATACCTAGAATCATTAGGTTATGGTTATTCGAGAGAAGAACTAGTTTAACTAATTTTAGGATAGATGATTAATGTGATGATCCGATAGGTCATTTTGAGTATTGGCCTCTATTTCCATGTTCCGAGGCCTCTCGTAGCTTCATTTGACATTTATTGATATGCATGCATGGTCCATGAGATTTTTCGGAAAGCTTTTACGTAAAAGTTTGAAGAAAAAGTGGTTTTTGACTTAAAATAAAGGAAAAATGAGTTTTTAAGTTGAAATCTTAAGTTTTGATAATCAATTCGTGATTTTTTATGTTGTTTTGATGATTTGAAGTAGCGAACAAGTTTGTATGATTACACTTGTGTGCATATTCAGATTGGAGCCTAGTGGGGTCTGATGAGTTTCGGATTGATTTCGAACCATATTTGGACTTATTGAGTTGCTGGTTTTCGACTGGTGTATCAATGCTTCGCAATCCCGACACAACTATTGCAATCACGAAGGGGAATTTTAGGGCTGGGGTTGGATACGCTACGCGAACGCGAGAGGTAGATTGCGAACGCGAAGGCTTGGAGGGACTGCCCTTCGTGAATGCGGCAGAACCCACGCGAATGCCTAGGTGTGGGATGGATAAAGAAGGCATGTAGTCTCATCGCAAACGTGAGTTACTGCAATGAACGCAGAGGCGTGGCTGGGGAATGCCTTCGCGAACACGGTGGGGACCTCGTGAACGCGAGGGCCAACTGGCCTGTGTTCTTCGCGAACGCGACAGGTGCTCTGCGAACGCGAATAGCACCTGACGCCAAGTTAAATAAAAGATGAAAAATGGGATTCCATTATCTTACATCCTTTTTGAAACCTAGAGCTCGGACTAGAGAGATGTTTAAAGAAATTTTCATCCCAACTTCATTGGTTAGTACTTTTCAACTAATTTTGATGTATTTTCATGATCACCCATTGATTGTTAATCTTAAATTTAGTGATTTCAATGTAGAAATTGAGCGTTTTGGGTAGAATTTAAAAAATTGGTAAATTTGAGATTTATACCTCGAATTGAGGTCGTCTTTAGAAACAAATCGCATAACCGGGCTGGGGGTGAATGGATAATCAAAATTTGATCCAAATCTTGAATTTTGAAAAGCAAGTCGGAGTTGACTTTTGTTGAGTTTTTAAATTTTATTAAACATTGAATCTTTTTCACTCGTGAGCAGCTTCTGAAGTTGTTTTTTAATTGTTAGAAATATATTTGGCTAGATTATATGATTTGGAGGCTTATTCAAAGGAAAAGCCGTGATTGATCTTTGATTTGGTTGCGGAAAGAAGTAAGTGTTGTGGTTAATCCTGACTTGAGGGACTTAGAAATTGATTGGTCTATTTGCTACTTGATTTATGTTTATAGACGGCATATGTGCAAGGTGACGAGTGTATATACGTTGTCATGGGTTAAGCATGCGGGGCAGGCTACTTAGTTGTTTGTTTCCCTTGTTTCATGCCTTCATTTACTCCATGTTACCACGCGTTAAATTCTCTAATTGTTATTTGTTGTACTTGTTAAATTCATGCTTGTATTAATTACATGCCTTTATTTGCTATATGTTTTCATGAATCTTCTTTATTTTATTGATTGTCTTTACTTGCCTTATGTTTTTGTATGTTGTTAGATAGCCACTTTTATCCGTTTTATGTCTTTATTTGTTTAATTCCTTTATTGTGTTTCATGGTGAAATACGTTGTAGTTGGTTGTAGCTTTGTACTTACATGTTATATATACTTGGGATTGGGTTGCACACCCCAACGGATATTGGTATTATTGATTGGGATCGGGCTGTACGCCACAACGGATATTGGTATTATTATTTGGGATCGGGTGACACTCCGCAACGGATATTGGTATTATTACATGGAATCTGTTTGTGCACCGCAGCAGAGAAGACATATTGTCTATTCTTAACTGTTGGTTCCGTATCCATGTTGTATTGAGAAATTGAGTATAGATGCTATTCTGGGGCCCTCTGTTATGTATTTATCATTCCGGTTTATAGGTCTACTGTTGATTCCTCTATTCCTGTTATTGCTTTTACTTATACTCGTATAGATTTATAGTGAGTGAGTGCCTTGATATATCCTCGTCACTACTTCGTTGAGGTTAGGCTGGGCGCTTACAGAGTACAAAGAGCCGGTGATACTCATACTTCACTTCTACTCTTCTTATGCAGATTCTGGTGTTGGTCCCAGTGGCGTTTTGTGGAGGCGTGCTCGGATTGCTATTCTTTCGGAGACTTGAGATAGAGCTACATAGTGTTTGCAGGCCCTGAAGTCCCCTTCACACCTATTGTACTATTATTTCATTCAGATAGTTGTGTTTTTCATTTCAGACCATGGTTGTAGTATTTTACTGTTGTAGCTCATGTACTTGTGACACCAGATTCCGGGATAAGACTAAACAGCATTTGGAGTATAATATATCTATTTTGAGGTTCTTTAGCTTTGCTTCTTATTAAAATGCTTCTAAAATTTGTTTTAAATGAACAGTTGCGTATTAATGTTGGCTTTCCTAGCAAGTGGACATTAGGCGCCATCACGGCTCCGAAGTTGGAATTTCGGGTGGTGACACGTTGGTATCAGAACACTAGGTTCCCTAGGTCTCACGAGTCATGAGTAAGCTTAGTAGAGTCTGGAGGATCGGTACAAAGATGTCTGTACTTATCTTCTAGAGGTTATAGAGTTTGTGAGACAGTTGTGGTCATGTTTAGACCTTGTCTTCAAATTATATATTGATGATGCTATTTGAGACTTATTTTGCTGTATTATTTGTATCATGGCTCAGTTAATGACTTAATAATTGGATTATAATATTGTTAATGAGGGTTGGCTTGCCTAGTAAGCGAGCTAGGCGCCATCACGACTTTTGGAGGAATTTTGGATCGTGACGATGCTTGAATTCATTCCCGTAATTTATTTATTTGAGAGAAGAATGTGTTATAGGATTAGTCTTCTATAACCCGTTTCTTCGAGAGAAGAATTAGTTGTAGAAGCATTGGGATATTAGCAGGAATTTCTAATAAATTTTAAAGGAAAATTTCAATTCTTTCTTTCTTTATCGTGCGCTTTTATTCTATCATTGAGTTTGAATCATTCTATTCTTGTTCTCTCACAGATAGTGAGGACACGCACAACATCCATAGTTGGTCAGGAGCCAGAGCCCTAGGGTGCGGCCACTACCTGGGGTAGTGACCGAGGCCAGGGAGCCAGGGGCAAAGCACAGCCTAGAGCACACGCAGCAGCACCTATAGCGTAGCCTCAGATCGAGTAGGAGGAGGAGATCCCTATTCAAACTGCACCAGTTAGACCAGCTCAGGTCCTAGAGGGGTTCATTCCCC